>JAZHYW010025944.1:0-67586 GCA_037355805.1 Ixodes ricinus | reverse complement strand
CATTCGTGATATATATCTTTTTAATTAATTCGAGATTGAATAAAGAATATTCGCATATAGCGAGGCTTCTAAATTCACTCAATTTCAATCAGGTATAGATGCATCTCTATAGGTTTCATTTCATGTCGAATACGTAATTTACTTGTCATCCCAAGGCATTGAACTTTCCAAGGTCACAGTCTGTAAATATAGTTAGATTAAAATTAGCTTATTAATGGACAAGTGGAAGCTTGGGTACAACCTCACAAGTTTAGCTGGATTTTCGTTTAAGCATGGTGCAACAGTTTGGGCTTTGAGAAACCATTCAATATTTGATTCAAAAGTATTTGGCCAAAACCACTATTCGCTTCAAACTAAAAATTGGCTATTGTCACATGACTAGTAGATTCCCTACACCCACCCATTTAATGAATACATAAAAATTAGTACTATCAGCCAGGACAAAAATTGCAAGGCTCAAGTTTCTATATGAATCAGCTAACAGCAACTTCAACATTCCCACAGGAAATTATCTAACCCCTACTGGTAAATGGCAAACAAGATATAACCATGGTAAACTTATGAAGAACTTCCAACCCACAATAAGTGCTTCAAATATTTCTTTTCCCCCCAAGTTATCAACGAATGGAATCGCTTGTCGTGAAACATTGTACATTCCACTAGTGCCGAGCATTTTCTCATAAACTTGGCAGCGCACCTGTCGATATATGCTTGCATACCACTATCTTCAAATGTGTATTAAAAAAACAGAAATCTTTCTGTATGATGTACCACCCTACAACAATCCCAAAAGGGATTAGTAGTATTGGAAATAAATAAATAAATAAATAAATAACCCCTATAGGCCTTCTCGATGCTTCAACCTTTAAGACCAACTTCATTCCAGCGCTTCATTCCACTGCAGACAACTGCACTTGTAGTGCAATGGTGATCCACTATTCTGATTCCATAACAAAAAAGTTGAATGGCTAAAAATTTTAGAAAGGTTGCCATTCTGAGACACTTTTTTTAGACTTTGCATGAGAAATAAGTTAAGCTTGTCATGAAATTAAAGGCACCACCTAGAAATTTACGCCCCTTTCTGATGCTCTGTATAATTTTAAGGATGAATCCAACGATAGCCCACGACACGGCAAAACAATTTACACAAACTGTTTTCTTGGGTGAGAACTTTGATTAATTTCTGTCTGCCTTTTTAGCAAGTTTATATTTGGCAAGCAGTAGCCAGGGGCAACAGCAAAATGAGGATAAAAGTGGCAGGCATCTCCCCTAATTTCACTGAAGTCACTCCAGCGAATTGTTTCTTGTTGAAGACCACGAGGAAAAGTTGTTGGGCAGGTGAAAGTTGCCTGTTTCGATAAACAAGGTAAAACACCTTGTTTATCGAAACAGGCAACTTTCACCTTTGACACACAGTGTTGGGCTTGCTTCAACATAGGCTGTTTGAGGCGGTCTGTGGAAACTGCCTCTAGCCGATTAACCTTGATTGTAAAATGTTTCTTATTCCTCATAAAGACAAGATGTGGTTCAGTGTTCATTTAGATCTTTTGCAGTGAATGATTTGGTGGTTGTTCTGGTGGGGGTCGGTACTGGCATGCTGCCTTTAAAGATCTTCTCTCGTCTTTCAACGTAGGTTCCAGTCTTGGCGAGTGTTGCTGCAGGGTGTCAGGGAACTGCCAACTCAACCGGCAAATGAAGCAAAGTGCCATAGACAAATTGAGCTGAGGAACAGGCACGGTCTTCTTCGACAGTTGCTTAAAAAACAAGAAAGATGACAGGGAGAGATCCAATAAATGATTTGGATCTTGATTTGTCATAATTGAAGCCTTTAGTTGGCAGTGAAAGATTTCAATGAGACCATTGGCTTGCGGATGATAGGCAGTGTCATGCGTCTGGTTCCCAGCAGCATGGAGAGGCGTCAGAAAAAACGCCTAGAACTGTTGCTCCTTCTGTGGCAACCTCAATGGGCGTGCCAAATCGTGTGAACCAGCTGTTAATGAAAGCTGATGTAATGGTCTTGACTGCAATGTCTTGTATAGGTGTCGCTTCCAGCCAGCAGGTAAGCCGATCAACAATAGTGACGAGGTATCGATAGCCTTTGCAAAGTAGTAGACGTCCAACAAGGCCGACATGAACATTTTCAAAGCAGCTCGCATGAGGCAAAAGTTTCTCAAGTAGTTATGGTATGCCAGTGCATTTTCACTTACTATCACTGTAAACACGCTCCTAGCTGTAGAACTTGGCGTAGGCTTCAGCTCGACACCTCTGTGACCCATGGACAGATTTTAGGCACCATGCTGAATGTATCCTGCCTTTAAAGTTCCAAGGAAAGTGGTGGAATGAGATGCGTCCTCTCTAGCTGTAAAGACCTCGACCAGCTATGTGTCTACTGAGTCAAACAAGTAATCCTCAGAAATAAACCCTCGGGACAATTCTACGGTGAGCGTTAAAACTAACTTTAGCATGGAAGAAGAGGGGGCACCAGAGGGGGGTTTTATGTCAACCTCAACCAGGAGTTCGCCCTACGCCAATTTTTTTCATTTGAGTTTCGTACATCACCAATAGTAAAATATGAAGGTCTCAAGCACCTGAGTTACCGTCAGCCTAGTGCCACTAGATAAGCTACGCTTCAGAGTAGCGAAACTTGGCCATATTGTGGCTTAAAATCATGGATGCCAGTTATCTGAAGCTTTATCTGAAATCACAGGAAACGCTTTTCTGCCCTCCACAAATGTTTAAACAGTTCGCGACAGAGCAAAGCAATAATACATGACCTTCCTAACACCGAATTTAATGCTAAGGTAGTCGCACTTTTGAATCACGACGATCGGCAGTAGCGTCTGCTCTGCATATGAGCCAAAATGGCGGCGCCCACAACAATGTCGGGGAACAGAGTGCCGATACTCTAAGCGCAGCTCATTTAGTGGCTCTACGTCAGCCCATATCGAGCTACTTCACTCAGGAACGCCGTAGTTGAACGCAGTCAAGAGGGTGACGGCGAGGCAGGCGAAACGAGCAACCCAGTCGACGCAAAGCCTTCACTTGCACGCAAGCTGCAAACTCATATGCTTGAGCTCAGTCCCCCCACTCTACGCCACACCAGCTGGCGGTGTCGAACGACCTGTGCACCGCTCGAGTTCCACCACCTCACCGACGCGTCTGACCGCAGACACCGCGCTGCACCAAAATATTTTTGTGGGCTATACAAGTTTATGATATTGTTCAATATATAATATTAAAATAATATTATATTAGTTTTATAAGTCACGTGGTTTAATACGTCACTTTCGGTGTTGAAGGAGCCTTGTTTGTGTGGATGTGGCTCTGCGAACGGCCGCTGTTCTTTGTAAAATTTGTTAAATGTTCCTTTCTGTATTCAACTTCGTTACATCACCCACCATAATTCATTGCTTGCATATATTTTAGCGCAAAAGATCATCGTGCAAAGTCAAAAAATGTAAATAAATGTTTAAAAAAAACTAAAACAAACAGTAGCTCAGTGGAAAGGTGTTCGCTTCACACGCAGCGGACCCAGGTTCGGTCTAAAGTGTGAGCATACTGGTTGTTTTTTTTTTTTATTTTTTTTTTGTCAAGCATTTTGCGATATTTACACATTTCTTTTTTTACAGTTATCACTGAAAAAAAATGTTCTGGCCGAAATGAAACTTGTGCGGACCGCACCGCACAATGCCACTTTCGGATGCAGGACACGTGAGGCAGCTCTTCACACAACATCTTGGGGGCATTCTTCTCAGAGCAGATCACAAGCATTCACCATCGGCACTCGATCACTACTCATTTACAACTCTTCAATGCACAAAACAACTCATCTTGAAGTGCAGAACAGCGAGCGGAACAAAACTGCAAAGCAATCCCACGGCAAACAATTCCCGCAACGCGTGTCTTCTGCTGCGCGTAAACAAAAAAAAAAGGAGAGAAAAAAGCGCTTGTGTTAAGTAACGAAGGATTTTGTTAGGAATAAGTAAGATTTGTTTTTAGAAAAGTTTATCTTTCTACAGCTGCGTACGGCATTTTTTTTTTTTTTATCTGCCTATGTGTGCGTCTGCATGTTTGGGCGTTTGTTTTACCGCTCGCGGGGAGAACATGAACGGGAAGTGGTCTTCCGCCCCCGCGCGCGGGGGGCTTCGAGCAGCCGCGGACGGGGCTCGGCAAAGACGAGTCGGACCCCGGTCGTTAACAAACGGATTTGGTTTCAGTTTGGAGCGCCGGAACAGTGGTACTTCTGTCCGCGCTTGTGGCTTTTAAGCGGGTGTGCTTGTGTCCGGCGTATTTCGCCGCTTAGTGTAGAAACTTCGCTTTTAATCTACGCAATAACTTAACTGTCTGGCGCCAACTAGGCGGCAGCGGAAGCATGTGGTGACTCTACAAGGAATTTGGGTTTGACCGTTGAAGTGTCGGAGGGGGTCACGTTGACAGCTCGCTGATCGTTGGGTAAGAGTGTACCACGTGACAATGGACAGATTTGAAGTGATTGGTCCATCTCTGAAGGGAAAGGATGCCCCTACGAGTCTAGAAAAGAGCTGCCGAGAGGATTCCTGGGGATTCGGCTTTTGAGATCGGGAAGATTCGGCTGTTGAGACTGGGGCTAAAGTATGGGTTGTAATTTTGGGAGTTTTGAATTGTAAATTACTGTTGACTTGTCGTTTTGTTTTAAATAAACGTGGCCACACCGGCCAGCGTAAACCTACCAGCGTCGCAATGTGTCCAGCGGGATCGAACAACTTTTAGTTTGTTTTTTTTCTTATTCAACTTCCCGGGGGACTTCCATCGGGCATCATCATCGGTCGTCGTCACCATCACCTGACTGACACTAACCGGCCCCCTCCCCACAGAAAGTTGACTGCTTGGTTGGGTGTAATTACGTGACTTCCGGCACACTCTCCTCCTCTATATTTCTCCGATCTCCGTGCGCAGGTCTTGGTTTCGAGCAGTTGAGTTTTTTGGCTTTATTAAAATATACGTGACTCTGTAGCAAAATATGAATTGGTTAGTCTTCCAACACCATACTACATCGCTAGCAAAAAAAAAATTTTTTTAAGGGGAAAAGGGGTATCTAGTGTTTTTTTTAAGTGAAAAAGCGTGCTCCCGCATTCTTGTAATGACACGCCGGCCAGATTGTCCTACATTAACCTTTCCACAAGGGAATCTTGCACACTATTACCACGCCGCAGCTGGTGTGCTGGTGTGCTTGTGTGCGCGTATTCAGATTTTTCTTTTGGCGAGTTTATTTTGGGGCACAGTCTTTATAGTTTATCCGATGCAGATATGTGGCTTGCACACGACGTTATTTCTGATGCCCTCCAGAGAAAAGGGAAAGAAGGAGTTCCCCTCTTATCAGGATCCTCCTTTGTGCCTCTCGAATTTGCACAGGCGTCGCTATTCTCCTCCCAGAAGATTATAGAAGATTAACCTGTCACTCAAAATTCTTACAAAAGGAGCTTCCCTCTCCTCCTTTACATGGTGTTCAAAAGCATGCGATGTGACGTCAGTGCAAGGAGCCTCTAGGGCCACAGGAACTTCAAACTTGGAGGCCATCGTCTTTAGGTTTTGTGAAACTTTGTGGATGTATGGGTCAACCGCCGGCCGACATCTCTTCTCAGATCCACTTTTTCTTTCTCCGTTGGGATTCGCCAAGCATTCCCCAACATCCAACACAAAAGGTGGGAATCCAGATTGTACTAGTCGTTCCACTTGTGAGTCGAAGCTCCTCTTGGCTGAGCGTCCGCAGAGATTTCACCAGTGCCGCCCTCAAGCAGCATGCCTTTTCGTTTTGGACCCAATTCATTATCATGCATTTTATCATGTTTGGTGACATTCGAGAAAAATCTCACAATAAGGTGTAAAAAAATATTTCATTTATTAAGATATGTAAAGCATCTTCTTTGGCAGCGTTTCAAATAGCCTGCAACTCTTTTTTTACGAGTCATGCTTCCATCCAAACTACAACTTGATATTCCAAGTTACCATCAATTATGAAAAATCGACTCTATAATGACCAGTTCCTGGGTCTGGCAATTTCATTGAACGCTGTTTTATCGAACACCGTTTCATTAAAGAGGTTTTATCAAACACTGCATAGTTTGAGCAGAAGGCATTTTGGATTTAGGAAATAGTTATCTTTTAACACCAGGAGTATAACAATGCTAAAATAATCGTTATAACTTACGAACTCTCTGTTCCAGTGGATTAGGAAACTACATAACAATAAGACTTCTAATTATTTGTTTCATAGCAAGTGTTAACTTTTGCTGCTAATGTGCGGCCAACAAAAACGGGAACATTCGCGTGACACTTCTTTAAGCCTGTGATCATCAGGTGCAGTGACAAAGGCATGTCTCTTCAAGGCCGTATCCTCATCCCTGATAGGACCTATTTCTCAAGGATGAAGCCGTCCTTGAAGCAGTGATCTGTCTCCATGTCGCATGGAACAAAACAAAAAAATATGTCTCCCTCTTTAATTTTTTGTAGTCTACAAAACCTGGACATGGCAGCTTTTCAACCGATGTTCTTGGAAATGAAGCTATTCTCCTAGGATATAATGAAAACACAAAGAAACAGAAAAATTCAAAATACAAAAGGCGCAGCGGAGAACAGTGGCATCCCTTTTAAGAAATACTTTTCATGCATGAACAAATATGGGGACCAAGAGAAAAAAATGTATGGTGAAAAACGGGAAGTTGCATCCCACTTGAAGTTGCATCCCACTCAAGTTTCGTTGTGTCAACATCTTAGGAAACCTGAGACCAGAGACAAAAAGAGGGATGACACGCAACAGTTGTGTGTGTAGTCCCTCTTTTTGTCCCTGGTCTCATGTTTCCAGGATGTTGAAAGTACACCAGCTTGCCTGTATATTGTTATTTCTTTTGTTATGTAGTTATACCTTCTATGATTCAGCCACCAATATCTCGGAGAAAAAATTATCAGGGTAGTAATTCTCCTGCTGGTGATGCAACACCAGCGTCAAAAACACTTTCGAAACCGAGTAAATAATCTAGAAAGCACTGTCATGTTCCAAGATTTGTAAAGCGAAATCCAATGAACTGGTGTCAAGCTGATTAGATAAAACAGTGTTTGATGAATTGGCGTTCAATGAATCGGCGTTTGATTAATTGTTGTTCAATTAAATGTCATCTTATTCAATGAAATGGCATTCAATACAATGTGTGGTACCCACCAGTCGCCACTTATTAAAAATAACATTTAATCCAATGCGAAACATGCAATTTGGACCTTTTCATAACAAAGTTCTGCAACAATCGAACAACTCATTCTCATCTAATTACGCTACAGCAGCCTACGTCTGATAAACAGTTTGTTGACAAATGTTTTATCGTAGTGTGGTGGTTTTGTATACATTTCAATAACCACACTCGCAGCCTTAAATGTGAAAGCGCCAAGGGGTTGTCATCACCAATCAAGTTACAATGAAATGTTACCAAAGGTTGCAAAGACAAACTCGCACCACCGGCTGAACCAATGTATAAATGTCTTCAGCAATTAGCACTTTAGGACATATTTATAGTTGGCCATTTCCAAATGCAACTGTCACCTTTGCTTCCAGCAAAATAACAAACACTTCTCATCAAAGTACTCTGCCATTCAATCAAAATTTCTTTAGCTGCCCTCATGTAGACGTTTGTACATACATATACTGCCCAATTAAATGGGCCGAACCCAGTTTAAATAAATGTAAAGATTTAGTTGTACCAGCTATATTCACAGTCATTTACCTTGAAGGTGAGCTGTTTAGTGAAGATATTGAAGGAAGTTACCTCAATCAAAATCTCATAGACCGACATGCATTTAAGCCGTGCCAAAACGAGAAGATGCAGCTGTGGCCCGCTGGAGCATCTGACGGGACAAAACCAGGTGATCTTCTTCCCTGCTTGTGCTCCATGAAATGTTCTATGGCCCACAAGGCTTTTCCATAATGACAAAGCTTAGTTCCAAGTCGATCCATAGAAAAATTCCGGTTTTTATCTGTACCTTGAAAAATGAAATAGATTTCTCCGATAATTTTATCATAAGACTAAAGCACCACCTAGCATAGCTTTTGTAGTGACATGTAAATTACAGTATTCTAGCAATGATCTATCAAATTTATTTACCCAAAATTGTTCGATTCATATCTCATTGACTATAGAACTGTATACGACACCATCTTCCTATGCCGCTTCTGTACACCAGAAAAATGTTTTCTCTTCAAGTTTCCAGACCACTGAGCCCTTGAATCGGCCACAATTCTGTTAATTTAGTTTCAATCAAATTTCAGCGAATTTTCCTGCAATGTTTTCCGAAAGAGAGGTTATGGTCTTTTTTTAAAAATATATATAAATAATTGATCCATAGGTCGTACGCAACTTTAAATTCAAAATGCATTAGTAGATGAACCCTAATTTTGAGAACTGCATAGTTAGCTTTATACATTGAGATCACCACACATGAATGTAATGTTGAGCAGAATATTTCTTTGAAAAAACAAAACTCAGCTAGTTCCAGAAGAGTAGATAAAAGATAGTGCGAGTCCAACAAGGTTATAAAGTGAAAGATAGCACAATACAAAACAGCTAGAATAATGAGAAAAATATAACTCTAAACAAAGACTAAATATAGAAACAGATTTGCTGACAGGAGGAAAAGGGCAAGGTGTCTCTTCGGGATGCTCCCAGCACGTGCTCATTGCCTCCCGCCATGCACTGGCTGCACACGCGTGCACCAAGCTCCAGAGAAAGTGTTATCCTTTGAGAGCACTTTCTCTTGAGTGTGGAAAGCCGGTGGGTGACCTCCTTGCCGTTATTCTATGCGCAACTACAGGTGCTGCCATCATCGGCAGTTACGAACCAACCTAACAGCCGAGAAAAAAGCGTATCAATTACATTTTACTTGCACAGCAAAGGTTGATGCGGAAGTTGCCACCACCAATGTAACGGTGCCTTTGACCCATTTTTTTTATGGTTAAAAATAGAGCTGCAGTTATATGTACATCTGGACCAATTACAAAAAAATATGGCAAGGAAAGTTAGAATATGTCAAGAAACAACGACACAATGGCTAAAGTTTAATGAAAAGCCAGCCAATTTTTCTGCAGCTTTTCGGATAAAAGAACTTGAAATGAGCATGAATTGCTGAACGGTCCACCAGAAACCAACGACATTGCTGGAGAGGAAAGTGGACGTGACACCACTCTCATGGATTTCGCCAGACAGTGAAATTAACATAAAAATGTCCAAAAGAAATTTGTATTGAGAAAGATCCCTTTCAGGTATCTCAAGGTGCTCGATGACACGAGGCTACGGTGAAACAAAATGGACCAGCGGAGCATCATCCTCCTCATTCTAATCTCATCTCGAGAGAAAAAAAAGGACTTTTCACATAGTAGTTCATGCACAGCACAAAATTGTTTTTTTTTTTCTCATAACATGGAAAAAAAAAAAAAAGCAGCTTATTTGCAATTGAAATGTGTGCACTTTAATGAAATGAGAAAAAACTTATCGTAAAAGCACACCTAAAGATACTGTCGCCATCAGGCTGGTTGGAGGCCATCCACCGGCTGGCATGCTACCGTCATGCATACTCCCTGACAAGTTGCTCTAATGCTCTCCCTCAATAGAGCGGCAGCACTTTCAGAGACACCTTACCTGCTGTTGCAGTTCACCAACGGGGACACCGAAGGTCGAGAATTGCATACAATCTCCGAAATCAGGTGGCAAATTTCACCAGCTGGCAACACTGCCCATTTGGCGTCAGCATGCCATACAGTCCCGCATTTTGTTCTTGCATTGTTTCAGCAGCCTTTCCAGCCGTCCTAAATGGCTGAAAGTCTGATCAACTTCACACAGTTCCTCCTTACTGCAACCCTTCTTTTTAACGACTCTCGCTTACGGTGAAAAAGTGCCATCTTGAACTTGCAACATGGGCAGTGTGTGGTGAGAGAATCGGGAATAAATTGACTAGCAGTATTTAACACCCCAAAAAAGACAGCTTCGAAAACGTTAATGACATAGAGCACTTCAAAAGTGGGCATTGGTACCGTAATACTCACAAGTTGCAAAGTGGTCTATTTGAACTACTACTCCAAACTCATGAAAATACTATCGATGCCCGTTTTTAGTCGTTTTCAAATTTCCGGCAGCTTAACTTTTTTTTTTCTATAGATAATAAAGGCACACGTCACTCTATCATTATGAAATGTTGACTCGAATCTGGCGCCTGGAGTGCGTCTACGACTTTACCGCGCCCTCAAGTGTGGTCCCTCGATTTCCAGCCAGTAACGCAATGTGCCAGGTGGTTGCTCCTGGCGGTGGCACCAGGGCAGGTCGCTCCCCAGCTTGGCAATCCGTGAAAGCAATCGTCAGAAATCGCCCCTACTTTTTGCCCAAACGTGCGCAATGGCATGGCACGTCCTTTGTTCCTCCGCCGACGTCATGTTGCCACTTGGGGACCAGCTTCAGGGCGGTACAGTCGGAGACGCAGCCGCTGCGCCAACACCACCTCCCTGGAACCAAGTGGCTTTCACAGCTCTGTCCTGCGCGGCGCAGCGGCCCCCTTCGGCGGCTGGTCCGAGGCACAGCGGATCCCCACGTTGTAGGCACTCGTGTCCGGCGTGTTCTGGCTCCGGGCGGCGCAACGGTACCGGTAGCAGTAGCTCTGCCAAAGAGAAACAGACGCAACGAACGTTGCTATAACAAGAGTTGATGCTGAATAAAGATGCTGGTTCCCATAAAAGCGTCCCAATTGCTCTTTGAATTGTGTAATCTTTGTGATTACGACCATGGTTTCAATTCCGACCATGGTTTCGACCATGGTTTCCATGGTCGAAATCATTACCCATTACCCATGGTTCCCATGGTCCCATGGAACCCATTACCCATGAAACCATTACCCATTACTCATTACCCATTACCATGGTTTCCATAGGTAATCCATGGTCGGAACCATGTAATCCATGGTTTCGACCATGGATTAAGACCATGGTTTCAATTTGGGTGGAAGCAATCGGGCGTTTGGCTCCCATCAAGTTTGTTCAGGTTCATTCTCGTCATTTCGCTTCGAAAGGAAAGTAGCTTTCCAGTTTTGCAGTGCACCTGGCCTGCTAAGGCAAATATTTTTGGGTCACATTTTAATTGTGCATCATGGCGCTCACCTACCTTGCTCGCGCGGATGCCATGCGAAAAAAATAACAAGTACAAAAAAGCTGGAAGGATTGCATATTTATTTTGTTGATTTCTTTAGTCCTCTCAGTCACTTTTTACGGCACATGGATGGACGGTGACAGACGCTGGTATTGGACCGTCGCTCGCTCATGATGGAACGCTAGAACGCCGCCTTAATGGTCGCGTCATGCGAGCGTTGGAGAAGCTTTTAGACGTGGGCGGAATAACAGACGGACGGAGGCAAAAACAGACGCCGACGCGCAGCTTTCGTGTTCGCGTCCCGGGCATTGCATATGACGATAGACGGCAAATAGCAGACAATGCCAGAGACTGTCGCACGTCTGCTCGCACGATTTATCAAATGCCAGACTTGATGCACCGCATGTTGCAAAAGAGAGACAATAGGCTTCCGAGCATGGTCGGCCGAGCAGCCAAGCCAATCCAGTGGTAATGGGCTCCATGGTAATGGGTGGTAATGGGCACGGCCTGTAAGTGGAGTGGGCCGTGACCTTCTCCATAAAGACTATTTGTGCCCAAAGAAGTATTAAAAATATCTTTTTTTGCTGCAGAAGCATTAATTGTTTTATGTAGCAAAGCCGGCGGCGTCTGTGGCCATTGTCTGTAGCAGTGAAAAACGGCACCTGAATGCCCATTGGCTGAGCGAAATGGCATTTAAAGTCCCATTGGCTGGGACTCGTCATATCAGATGCTTCATCACGGAAGCCGGCGAGGCTGCTCGATGGTCAAAGCGGACGCGCCGCAGAAATAAAACACAAAGAAGAGCACAGCAACGCAGATGCATCGTCACGGAAGCCGTGGAGCTGGCAGGCGCGCCACTCCATGGCTCAAGAGAATATATAGTGCAAAACAAGAAGGAAGGAACGACAAGGAGACAGGAAGGGCACAATTCTTCCCTCCTTGTTGTATCACGCGATATATACACTCATGATGGACAACCAACTAGCCCGCCAGATCATCTTAATGGGTAAAGTAGTCGTCGGGTAGTCGTCGAGGAAGGCCCCTCGAGGTCGGAGGGACGGAGAAACCCGACAGCTCGTTTGTGGGGACGCAAAGTAAAAGCCTCCTTCTTATTAATATCGTTAAGGTTCTTAGGTTTGCGTACAGAATGTCCGAGGCTCAAAGTCTCTTTCGGAACAATAGCAGAAGGGAATCTGACCCGAGGGAAATTGTTTGTACAAAACGAGGCGGTATCATTTAAAATAAATTGAGGTACGCACGTGATAATCTACTTCGGTTGCCACGGTATTGCAAGGCGCGAAAGTGGCAAAGATTTTGTCTCAATCGCGTCGTGATTCTGTAGTGTGCTCGCGTAAAAGCCGTCCCGGCTAATACTGCGGAGCTTGCAGCCCGCATGGGGTACCTACCTGGTGGCACATGAAGGACCCTCCCTTCTTCACCTTGTCTGTGCCGGTCTCGGGGCCTTTCTGGAGAGAGGAAATGAGAGGGCATCCATCTAAACACATTTTTGCAACTTACAGTCTCCATTAGAAACCGTGTGCATCAGAGACTAACCCTCAAACCTGTCATGGCAAGAACAAGTCAAAACCATGTGCAGTGAACCTTCACCTATCATTGAAAAGTACCTCATTAACCCACTGCGTGCTAGTAGTTTTTTTTTATAAAGCATATTATAAAGCTTTATTTTAAAACTATAATTTGCACCAAAAATAAATCGCTCGGCCTTTAGGTGATGTATGTTGCCCTCACTATTAATTATTGGCCATCTGATGTGTTCACTCAGTAATTTGCTGCATGCTACTGTTAGAAGCATTGAGAAAGGAGCTGAGCAACAAACAACATCTGGAGGCCAAGCAAATGCATCCTTTCATTTTTGGGCAAATGAGTGATTTTAAACAGTTTCTGGGTTATCAGAGAAGTGGCACGACTCGTCGTCATAAATAATGGAGCCTCGCCGCTCTAAAATAATAGTTTCTGTATTTCCTCGTTGGCTAAAGCGGACCCCGCACGGAGGCCATTTAGACTTTCCCACACTTACAGCAGCAGTCGATACGAACATGGAAGCCCCACTTCGCCACTGGGCATTAAAGCCCGACCGGCCCTTGTTTGGCGAATTAGGAGCAAAGGTACCGAGTGACAATCAAACAACCAACAGGGAAGCCTAATTCTGGCCTTTGCTCCGGGAACCGAGGCCCAAAGAAGCCAGGCAACAACTAAGAAACTGGGCATTGAATCCCGATTCTCGCACTTGTTCTCGCGATATGCCGACTCAGAATACTTGCAAGTTTTGTTATATAGCCTGGCTTCATCGGGTTTTAAGGGTCCCTCACACAAAGCAACATTTTCGCACACAAAAACTGCACTACCGGATGTACCTTGGGGAATACAAGAAAGAAACATTTTTTTATTCGAAATTCACTTAAGTCAATGCAGGCGCAATTTATATCCAGCCAAGGCCTGCGAGGACTTGGCCACCACACGAACAGCGTCCCTGAAGAGGCCCCAAACAGCTGTTGTGAGCTGCACTACCACTACATCTGATCATGGCAAACCTTCGCTTGCCAAACCAAATGGTTCTTACTGGTCTGCTAAGAAACAACATCAATTTTGACAGCCTCCATGATTTCTACAAGAATAAAAGGTACCGAGAAAGCTGTCTGGTGCATCACAAAACAGAACAAAAGCCATGTTGAAACAGAGCAAAATAATGATTGGACTAAATATGACATTCACACACAGGGGTTTCTTTCAGCTTAACAGATTTGTCTAAAAAAAAGCCCCACAAAACTACACTAATGCGGTTGGTGCAGGGTGAGTTATACGGCCAAGGGTACGTAGTATATAATCATGACGATCAGTCGGCTAATCGACTAAATTATGTTAATTGATGTTCTAGTTAGGAACTTGTTCATTTAGAACCACTAAATCAGTCACTACTAGAAAGACCCATGGTAAGCACGGTGGAGCATTACCACTTGTGCAGCAGGAACAAGGCTGCAATAATGCATTGGTTTTCAGCCACTTACACAACAGCCTCAAGTGCCCCAAGTGGCAGCTTTAGCAGCACTACTACTACTTCCCACATGCTTTGTCATTCCCAATTCTTTTTCACGGCTTTAATAACATATTTTTAGAGTCATGTAGTCAATTTTCCCGATATAGTAAAATTACTACTGCCCCACTGGATCCCAGCAGGGTTACTACAAGGGTTCTGCTGTATTCACATAGTAGGTAGTTTGGTACTTTTCATTCTAATTTTTGCTGCCCAGCTTTTGTGACCTCTGCTACACAAACTCTTACTCAGCAACCACACATGCCAAAAATAAAGCTACGAGCTCAGAGTTGCCACTTTCAGAAAAAAACCACCATTAAAATACAGGTATTTTGTCAAGACCACCGCTATAGAAATCGTTGGGAAAGCAAGAAGTGTTGTATGTATGCTGAGTTGGCGCAGATTCCCGAGTGAACCGAGCAATGGGAACTGCAGTGTGCTGACTCTCTTGTTCTGGCAACAGAAGCCAGCATGTTGGCCAGGTGGTGTCATGCAATTGGTGTTATCCCATCAGGTAAGGTCCTAAAGTAGTTTTATAAACAAATCAAAGCTTGTCACAAGCATGAGAGGTATGAAACCTCTCAGAGGGTCGCGGCCCTCACACTCCTATTGTCACGAATGACAGGCAGACAGGCGGTCAGTGCAGTAGTGAACTACAACGTTTAGTGGTGGCAAACATTGCGCCTAAGACTTGTGCCCAGAACAAAAATACAAAGAAGGGTAGCGTCACAGGCGTCTAAGGTTGGCAGAGCCTAGCTTACGATCGAGCGCAAGAGCAAGAGTGCCCCAGGCCGCCACAAGGAGCACCTTTGCATACGCCCACATGGGTTTCTGGAGACATTTGGTGTAGAAACGTTCGGCACATAGAACATTCAAAATCCGAACAGACAACAAGGTTCTCGAACTTAGGAGAATGCAAAATTGAAAGAATAAATAAAAAAGGATCGTCCACTTCCCAGGAGTCGAACCTGGGGCTTCTGCTTGCCACAGCCAAGCACGGTAGCCGTGTCGGCCACGCACACGCTCGCTCAGCTCGGCGATGCGCCTGGCAATATGAGATACTGCCGGGCTAAGGCAGAGGCCATGTGCCTGCAGTCCTTTCTACCTTTGCCTCTGCTTGGATCACAAAATTCTGCTTGCCAGATTAAAGGCGCTGGCGGGTAAAATAAATCGCATCTATAGAGGGTGCAGAAAGGGTGCACACTGTTTGCAGCAGGAAAGATTGCACCTAGTGAAACAAGCAATTCATGTAGGCCTCTCAATGTTACCCTATCAGTTTTGTTTCCGTGGCAGAGACGGCATGTCTCCTCCTTTTGTCTGGTCAGGGGTAGGGTGTTAAAGAGTTTGAATCCACTTCCCAACTATTGCACGTTCATTTTTTATTTTTTATTTCGAGTCACACATGCCTGGAGTACAACTTTTAAACACTATAGTGTCGCGAAACTAATTCTCAGCTTATCACTTTGTTGCCCCCACCTGCCCCCCTCGGCAGGTTGTTGACTGCTACTGCTACTGGCCTTCCTCCCTCGCCGATGAAATGCAGGTGGCGGCTGACAAAGTAATTCAATTGCTTTACCTGCACCCCGGTGAAAAAGGGAAGAAATGGCAAATACATGTTCCTTTGGGTATAGACCCAGTCATGGAAGTTAGTGAACATTCCATGGATATACCCTGCCCTATCCTATTTCTTTAATTAATTTTTTGAAACCACGGGGGCATATATACACACGCATAGGAGAGAAGGTTGTAAGAGTTTGTCTTACGGGCATCCCGGCACGCAAGAGGGGCACACCGATCAAAGGGCGACATAGGGAATGACGAGGCACCCAAGCTTCGCTCCGTCATTGGTGGAAACACACGCATGCATTTGGGGGAGTAATTAAAATGCTTGAGGGTGCGCCAAGGGGCAGACCAGCACGACTGTAGAGCACCTAGGTGGTCGGGTACTGTTTGTGGTCAGTCCTGACCCGTGAAGCAGTGGAAATAGAAGTGCACAGCATGTTACAGCGAAGGACTTTGTAGCCCCATTTTTACCGTTCATGGCTTCACCTGCAAACGCAGCGGAAATTTTGTTTCGGCATATTGTCTAGTTTTTTTTTTTTTTTAGAGAATTCCGTCTCTAATAAAGGTGAACACCGTTTTACAGGCGCATGACCTATCTACTGGTTTACACAACTGGCACTCACATTTAATGCCTTCGCTTGAAGTAAATAGATTCCGGTTATCAGACAGACATAATTTTTGGAATTTTGCAAAAGGCCTCCGATTGCATGCCTCACGAGAAACTACTCACAATTAGGTGAGATCATTAGAAAACAATTACAGTCGCCTACCAATTTTTAGGAAACTTCGGAGAGACCAGAGAAGCGATCCGAATAACCGAGCAGTCCGAAAAAACAGCGAGATTAGAAAACTTGCCTTTATTACGTCTAACTGGGCGTGAAAAGCTGTCAATAGTGCCTGCGCTTCAGGTTGCACCTCTGCTGGCAGATTCATCCAACTTTCTGTTCGACACGAGAATCGCAGCCGTCTTTTTCTAGCGTTAGGGTTGAGTGCTACCTGCGCTTCTTAGATGGGACGCGACATCCAAGCCAGCGTAGTCCGAAAACCACGATTCAGCGAGATGAGAGGCTGCGACTCCACGACTGCCTGAATGGCCAATGAGCGAAGCAAAAAATGGAACAATATTAATGATGCGCACCTAGAGAAAAAGAACCGAAGTATTGCCAAGTTGGTTACCGCTAGGTGACACACTTAGCGATAGGGCTTAAGCAATACTCAAACAGCTCTGCCAAACCAAGCCGATCCATGTGCAGCCAACATAGCATCTAAAATGGCAACTTCTCTGCAGTGTTCCCCACCAATTGCTCGATCAATCTTGTCCGAAAATCAAACTTTCGGATTTCAAGCTGTCCGAAACAACGGTCGTGAATATGCACTGTTTCTATCGGGCAGGTCACGGTTCCTCCTTTAGGTCCGAAATATTGAAAGAGTCAGAAATATCTAACAAGTCTGAATTAGCAGCGTCCAAAAAATTGGTCGGAGACTGTAACAAATTTTAAACTGCTTAGAAGCATATTTAAATAACAGAAAGCAGTCTGTTCAAATACAGGATTTCCGCTCCTCTAAATCAAGAGTAGAATCCGGAGTTCCTGAAGGATCTGTTCTTGCACCCTACTTTTTCTCATTTTTATAAACGACATTGTTGTGGACAAATCCTGACAAATTTGTTTATTCCCCGACGATTGTACAGTCAAACCCACTTATAACGAACGTGATAGTTCCGCGAAAAGTGGTCCTTTCATCAGTAGTTCGATTATATCTGGACTTCCCTTTAAAACATTATAAATAAGGATAATGAAGCTGGTATTGGTAGTTTCACTCTACCAGCTCTTTATTTAAAGTAAACTGTCTGCACGATTCGAACGGGCCTCCAATTCTAACGAGATTGCAGATTTAGCTTTCAGATAAATAAAAAGTAAATTGCTGCCGATTCTATAGCGCAAGTAAAATGATAAAGATTGACCACATACCTCATAGAACAGATTTTATGAAACGCACGCCACAAAGCGTACGTGCACTAGTCCGACGATGGTTCTTCACTGTCCACAGAGATAATTAATACTTGCTTTGGTCTAAAGCGTTTTAAGTGCCGCGCTTCCTGCGCATGTACGAGTGCGCGGCCGTCGCCTCTGACAGGGTCGTCTTTCAAACAACACTTTGCGAGCTCGTCGGGTGGCTGGGATTGCGAGCCATGCAGTGCTGCTTTGTTGTCATTTTTTCCGCCAGCGTGATGCCTTTTCGTTTAAATAAAGCCTCTAAGTGGATTTTTTTTCCCCCATCTTAAAAACGACAGACATGAGTCCGTAGACGCGAGAGAATGTGCATGATACCAAAATGACGAAGGATGGATGGATGGATGGATGTTAATGGCTATACCCTTTGTAACGGGCGGTAGCTTGCGCCACCTAGCCTAAGTCTAAAAAGACAAAAACGTGATTCCTCCCGCCCTTTAAGACCAATTTTTCTCCCCTAACTATCACCAGGCAGTGTGGGATATCACCAGGATGACCTTCGGGGGATCGGGCAAAAAAACTAAAAACATCACCCCCCTGCCTCTTCCCCCGGCGAGGGAGTCGCCAATTTTCCTCTGGTCAAACCTTGTCGGCGTTACCCCAGCACCGGACCCACTGGGAGACAGGGTTGAGACTTTGGGCCGAAGCCACGCGGGAGGGAGTCCCAATTTTCCTCTGTCCCGCCTGTCCCCAGCTGTGCTAGTTAGTTGTCCATCATTTAATTTTCCCTAGATAATTTCCACCAATCTTCTAATCGTCTCTTTGTCACTGTAATCCTTTTCTCTTCCGTCCTTCCATCGTCGCCAGTAAAACCCAGGGCCCCGGCCAAATCCGTTACCCCTTCAGGGAGGGCAGGGCGAAGCCCCGTGCACTTCAAAACCAAGTGCTCTAGTGTCTCGCTATCATTATGGCAGGCGGCACATAATGTGTCTGTCTCCTGAAATTTAGCCCTATACGTCCTCGTCCTCAAAACTCCCGTTCTTGCCTCGAACAGCAAAGCACTTCCCAGTGAATTGTCAAACAGATTTTCCTTTCTTATGTCCTGCTTTCGTGACCTGTACACTGTTAAAGCTGATTTCTCCTGCATTCTTCCCTCCCACATTTTCCTCTCTGCCTCTTTCACCCCCTTTTTCACTGAAGTAGTCTGTTCAGCCCCATCACCAGTGTGTAGGTATTTAAATGTAAGCTTTCGGGTTCGGTTTGTCCATTTTGTGTTTAAACTTTTCATGTATAAATACTTGAATACCTTCCGTGCCCACCGCGTATCATCCATTTCGGTCAACCTTTGTTCAAATTTCAACTTACTAATTGCCTCCCTGCTCTCAAAAGACGACCATCCCATGTCCCTCTTGTACTCCCTCATTTGGTGTTTTTCCATGTGCTCCCAGCGCCAATCTGCCTACGCTTCTTTGTCGAATTTCTAATCCTGATTGAACCTCAGATTTCATGCACAGTACTGCATTGCCAAAAGACAGTCCTGGTACCATCACTCCTTTCCATATACCTCTGACCACTTCATATCTGTTATAGTTCCATAGTGCCTTGAGCTTCATAATAGATGAATTTCTTTTCCCTTTTCTAATTATATTCTCCTCGTGTTCCTCTAGATATTTCCTTCCCTCATTGAGCCAGACTCCCAGATATTTGTATTTTCCTACATGGTCTATTACAATGTCTTGAATCCTCAGGGGTTCCCTCTTTTCATCGTTAAACACCATTACTCCAGACTTGTCACTACTAAAACTCATGCCCAAGGTGTCCCCTTCCTCTCCACATATTCCAGCTAGTTCCTGTAATGTATCCTGGTTATCTGCCATGAGTACTATGTCATCATCGCGTATACATCAGTCCACTGGTTATTACTCTGTATGCTAGCATTTCTCCCTCTCCTTCCATATTAACTCACATCAAAACCTAAGTTGCACTGCTCTAATTTCTTTTCCATTTTACTGAGATATATCATGAAGAGCAGAGGTGACAGTGGACAGCCCTGCCTGAGTCCTCTTTTTATTGCTGCGGGTTGTGTAGTTTCTGCCTCCCATGTTATCACTACCTTATTGTCTGTGTACACCTGCTGAAGAAACCTAACCAAATTTGTATCTAAATTATACTCCTTCAGCTGACCCCAGAGTTTTTCCTGGTTCACATTATCGTACGCTCCCTTGATGTCCAAATAAGCTAACCATAAAGGAGTTTGGTTCTTCATTGCTATTTCTATACATTGAGTGGTGACGAATAAGTTATCTTCCAGTCTTCTATCTCTTCGGAATCCATTTTGGAGCTCGCCCAGTATTTGCATATCTTCTGTCCATTGCTCCATTCTACGCTTTACTATCTGCATAGCTAATCTGTATAGAACTGAAGTTACCGTTATCGGGCGATATGACTTAATGCTGTCTTTGTTTCCTTTGCCTTTATATATTAGTCTCATTTTACTTAGTTTCCAATCATTGGGTACCTCTCCTCCCATAATTACTTGGTTAATCACATGCCGTAACTTCAATTTGCTTGTTTTTCCTAGTGTCTTTATGAGTTCCATGGGTATTGTCGTCTGGGCCTGTCGCTGTACCTGCTGGAACCTTACTCTCTGCCTTGTCCCATTCTTTTGTAGTCGTCTCCATCGTTACACAATTCTGTTCCTCCTCAACACTGCTGCTGACCGTGCTGTTCACTGTCTCCCTCTGCTCAAGCTGGGAGAAAGCCTCTTCGATTGTCTGCCTAATATATTCACGTGCCTCTTCCCCCTCTACTCTTCTCCCCTCCTGTGTGGTCAGTAAGTGTTGGATACCCTCTGTCTTTCTCCCCTGCGCTTTAATGTGCTCCCAAAACCTTTTTGCCGCATTCCTATCTTTTTTATTTACTTCCATCATCCACTGCACTCCTGCACTTCCAATTTTGGCCTGTATTAAAGCTGATGCTTCCCTTTTCCGCTCTTGGAAGTTCTCCCATTTTGAAGCTACTTCAGCTGGCAAGGCTCCCCTTTTTTTTGCCCACCTATGCTCCCTAGATGCCTCTTGGCGCCGCAATATGGCTGCTTTGACCTCCTTATCCCACCAGCTTTTTGGTTTGTGTCTTCGTTTTTGCTTTCCTCTTTGTTTAATTTGATGCTTCTCTAATTCTCTTTTAAAGATTCCTATTAGATCCTCATACGTCCACTCTCTTTCTGGTTGTTCCGATACTATGTTCTCAATGCTTTTCGATACTTTTTGTATTTGAGCTTCACTTAGTTTAGGTTTACCCGCTCGTTCCTGGGCTTGCTGTTCTGGTTCGGATGCGCCAAATTTAATCTTAATTCGTTTGTGGTCACTCCCTAAGCTTTTTGTTCCTTCCTCATCTATTTCCATACTTTCTAACCTGTCATACAGTTTGTGGGACATGAGGCAGTAGTCTATTGTTGAGTGTGAGTTGTTTCGTTCCCACGTTATTTTGCCGTCGCATTTTACTTGTGCATTAACTAACACTAGGTCCAGGGCCTCACAGAAATCTTCTAGCAGCTTTCCAGTTGTATCTGTGAATCCGTCAAACTCTTCTAAGTGGGCATTCATGTCTCCTATGATAATTATTTCCTGATTAAGACCAATTTCTCTGATATCCCTCGATATACATTTAAAGTGTTCTGTATTTTCCTCCCTTGAGTCATTTCCTGTTTTCAGGTATGCAATCCCCAGAAGAGTGTTTAGACCTGTTACCCTACCTTTCAGCCATAAATGTTCTCTGCAGCTTTCCTTCTCTCTTCCCAGTCTTGTCCTTTAACTAACATGCCTAGACCTCCGCCTTTGCGTTCACCTCCCCTCCGGTTGCATCCCATCCAGGAGTAGCCTGGTATGTACGGTGGTTCCTCCTCATCTCTAAGGTGCGTTTCTGCAACCCCATACACTGTAAAATTTTCAGCCTCTAATTGTTCACCAATCTCCTCCCACTTTATTCTGTTTCTACCTCCCTGCATGTTTATGAACCCTATCTTGAGCTGATTTTTTCTCTTACTTCTACGGGGCTTCCTCCTGCTCTCCCTGCTGCTCTTGCGGTACTCGCACCCAGGAGCTTCCCAGACTCTGGTATCGTAAACGTAAACAAACTGTCACGACGGTGATGGGGCTAGCCAACTTGTACCGAGCATTGAGCTCTTCTCTAAACTCCATACAGAGTTTGAGCACAAAAAAAGATTTTGGTTTGAGTTTGCAAACATAGAACAACGAACGCACGCAGCGGAGTTGACTTTCTCCCTCTTCCTTCCCGCGCACGCACAATGAGCAGACTACTGCGACCCGGGAGGGCGCTTTTGCTTTTGTAGTTTTGTTTTCTCCCTGCCGCGCGTGCAGTAAAAATGACCTTGAGCGTCTCGTGGACCGCCACGCCCGGGATGTAACTGCTTTATTCTTTGCTTTTTTTTTTTTGCTGCTTTTTGCGCGCGGGAGTTTTTTTTCTTCTCGAAAGCGGACTTTGTGTTCGTTGTAACGGCATGATGCTTTGAAAAACGGTCGTTTTATCTGGACCAATTTTAATGGGTAGGGCCTTGAATTCGTATATTTTCTGAAAGTTGGTCGTTATGAACCGATAGGTAGTTATATGTGGGATCGTTATAAGTGGGTTTGACTGTATAACTTATAAGCAAGTGAAATGCTCGGATGACCAAGCAGTCCTAAACAAGAGCCTTGAAATGGTGCGACGATTGGCAAATGTCTCGTATAAAAACAAAAAATGTGCGCATATGACGATAACCGGGAAAAGAAACCCACTGCATTTTAGTCTTCAAGAAACAACTTTGAATACGGTGGGAGACTATAAATACTTAGGACTGGAAATGGCTCGAGATCTACTTTGTTACCCGAAAAAGTGAGGAATACATCATGGGCGCTTAAAGGAGACTCAGCTCGAGCAAAACAAAAGCGTTTAAAACATTTGTTTACTCGAGTATGCCTGTGTGGGATCCGCACACTAAATCTAATATCAACAAATAAGAAAGGATTCAGAAGAAGACTTTAAAATAAAATCAGCAGAACACATCCTTTGGGAATGATTATCTACGTTAATGCGAATAGCATCAAACGGTGCGGAGTTATGCGCGTTCGTCAGGTGGCCGGCACACTCTAGATACGCCAGCCCACTCTTGAGGCGATTCTAAATTTGTTGACACTTTCACAGCCCTGCGCACGATCTCACGCAGCCCAGCACGTGCGTTTGTGTCACTTAGGAAGGCGAGCAAAGCACGCGCCATACGCACAAACACTCAAAATGGTACCGACCAGACTTTCTGGCGTCTCAGCTAGTCTCAACCAACGGTACTCTAAGCAGTTGTTTATATCTTTACCATAGGACGCGCTTTACAGCGCTGTCACAGCTACCGGTGCGCGCGCGTTCCATGCACGAGGGCTCATTCCGCTCTCGTGAGGCTGAGCACGGCCGCTACATCACCCTCTCCCGAGCGCGGGAGAGGGTGAGCTAGCGGCCGTGCTCAGCCTCCGCGAAGCGGAATGAGCCCTCGTGCATGGGCAGCGCAGCGCACCGGCTAGCTGTGACAGCGCTGTAGAGCGTCCTATAGTAAGATATAAACAACCGTTTAAATGCGTTGAATGACTGCCTTCATAGCTCTGTGGTTAGCGCGTCTGCCTGCTGATCAAAGGGTCAACGGTTCGAATCCCAGCCGGCGCCGGTCTTTTTTATTTATTTATCGACCCGCGGCGTAAGAGGTTAGATAGCCAGATAGATAGATAGATAGATACATAGACAAAGTGCGTGAAGTATCCAAAGAATGCTATTCGCATTAATAAACATGGCAGAAACATCTCAATTTCTGAATTTTATGCTCAGGCCGGCAATCCCCTTTTACAAAAAGATTAATCGACTCAAGTTTATTTTTAATCTAATAAATGGGTACTAAGGTTACTTTCACTTCAACACATCTAGGGTCCAAAGAATATACACGGTAAATCAATCACTAAAATAATGTTCAGGACCGACTGTTACAAATACTCTTGTATTCCTGCTACTATCCATGATTGGAATTCATTACCCAAACAAATTGTCTCTTCAAATTGTATGACATCGCTGTAAGCCCCAATAAATATCAGAGTTTTGAAGTTTCAGGCCTCGAGTTAATAGAGATATTTTTCAGGGTGTTTTCCTATATACAGTAAACTTTCGTTAATTCAACCTCTGGGACCTTGAAATTTGGTCAAATTATCCGAATGATTGAATTAAAACGCGACGCTGCGGTGTGAATAGCGGCGAATCGCACGCTTGTGCGCGCAGACCACGGTGCTATGTTCTCCACGCTACTCACGCCGATTGATTGCAGCATGGCTCGTGTCATTCGCTACGTTCCATCTCAAGCGGCGTGGGAGGAGCAGGCGCATATTTGCGCATGTTCGGCTGCAGCAAAGAGCCACGTGTTTCGCCCGAGCGTTGGCGTTTTTCTGCCGTGGTGCCGTGCTAATGCGACGCCGCCGCATTAGCTCAGGACAAATTATCCGATGCAGGGTCTTCCCGAGTTCAAACTATCACAACTTTCCTCCCGCTACAAATGTAGCGGGCGCTCGACGGGACTTTTGAACAGGATCGAAATAAACGAAAAGTCGAATTAACCGAGGTCGAACCAACGAGGTTTACCGTATGCAATGTATGTTTTTCCTTTCTTTACTGCTGCGCTACCACACCCTGTGTATGCTTTATCGTGAACATTAGAACAATGCATGTTTCCTACCTTGGCTGCCCCATGGACGTCGGTAGTATCAATAAATAAAATATTTTTAAAACAGCATAAGACAACGAACGTGTCGAAATTAAAGTGCAATCGCAGGCAGATAATGGTGCACAAAGTATAAATTTATAAGTTGTTTTAAGGCATAACAGCGTTTAAATTATATTATTGTACATAAAACAAGTTAAAAAAAAGGCAAACCAAAAGAAAAATATTGCACTAGTCTTCATCATCCCGATAAATTCGGAGAGCACGGAAAGCGTCGTGCATGCATTGTATGTGCCTTATGATTTATTATGCTAGATTTCAGGGAGCTTTTGAGTCATTTCGGATGCAATTCAGACATGACACAGTCACGTGCTCCTAGGGTTTATCAAAAATAATCTAGACTTAATTTATTCGAGAGTGGAGCGTGGGAGGAGCGTGCTTTGTTACAAAGTTTCCACGGCTGCTTCCAAGGGTGCACTTAGCTCCTCGAGATCTCAGTGCTCGCAGATTGCGAGGATTCTGGTAACTGAAGTGAGCACGAGGGTGAGGAGGTTTATCGCACCCGCTATCCATTGGCTGCTTCGCGAAGTTCCGACATCCTACGCCCACTATTCGTTGGTTTGTAACGAACCATCATTCAGGAGTGAGCTGCGCACCAACAATCGCCCAGTATACTGGTGGCTTCTGCAAGTCACACTTAGTCCACCCGCCCACTTTCACTTTCTGCACGTGGTGCCGAGCAAAGGGCTGCGGTCATGCACGGTTCGGAGTTTGATTCCTACCGTCTCGTTACGGATAGTTATTCCTAGTTATAATTACGTACGGTCAAGTACGATCAACTTGGTCCTTCATATACCTGCTACGGGCTGCATATGTTTTACCGACCTGCATGCAGTGCTTGCCGTCGCACTCGAAGTGTAACGCTTTTGTGACAAATCCGGCCCATAAACCCGTTAAATGCATTGATCGTTGAAATAGGATTCCACCTCCTAGCACCCCAGGTCAAAAAGGTCTAGATCACTCGGTGAGGAAGGCGCGCCGGGTCGGCGCACCAGGCCCGACGGGCCTCTGTCTTCCTTACGGGATCTGTCTGGCAACTCCTCGAGTGCTTAGTGGTCCACCAGTCGCTCGTCCACTCCCAGACGTTGCCGATGATGTTCTTCAGGCCAAACTTGCTCGGCGGGAAGGCGGTCACCTGACGGATCGAGAAACAGCAAACTGTAGCGCTGGCGTCTCCACGGGCGGCACGGCACAGCTGCAGTGTCTCGCGTCTCAGTCTGTTTACCGCACCCTTGAGTCCCTCGGCCTGACTACGTCAGAAGAGCCGCTGCCCGCTGCAATCCTGGCAGTGGTGCAGCGACAGAAAGCGGACGACAGGTTGGGAGTACATGCCTCTCCAGGTGCACGTAATACTGGCTGCACCGTCCACACGATACACAAAAGCGGCCGTTCGATCATGCCCGAGCCACGTTTCAGCATCTGTCAACATCTGTCCATGCGTGCTAAACAAGTGCTAAAAAAATTTTAATTAAAAAAAATTGTGCAGTGTGCAGCCTTGGGGTTTCATCCAACGTTCCTTTCGGCTTTATTATTGTGTATCGCTTTCTTTCGTGGCCTCCGTGAACAAGTATGTTTCACTTTACGTGATAGTGAAGCTGAAGCTATGAGCAAAAGCGTGTTCCTCCGAACAATGCTCGCACTGCACAGCTGCACGTGCAGGGACACCGAAAGCTCAGACCTCACTCTTGTAGCCTTTGCTATGCTGGCACTTCTAATGAAATGGGGTGAAACAAACTGTAGAGGGGGCAGAGTAATGACATATGTTCGCATAATGAACGCACTTTTTCCCATCGATGCAAGTTGGGGGGTCGTTACGCGGTGAGTTTGCGTCCGTATTTACTCGCATAATGAGCCCTTTAACATCGACGTAACTTCTCCCTTTGCGCGTGGCGCGACCGCCAAAACCGTGTGCAAAAACCCTCTCCGTTTTCTTCTGCGTTTCTTTCTTTCCGCTCCGCTTTCTTCTTATTTCCTTGCGCGACCTGAAAACCAAGCAAGCGCGAAAAGAAAAAAGAAGAAAAAGCTTGTTTTTTGTTTCTTTTTCCTTTTTTGCCGCCTTTCGCAAGCTGTCTTTGCTTAGCCGGGGGCTTTTCTTCTTATTCCTTGTGCGCGGCGCGCGACGTGCAGGAAACTACTGCGCTGTGCAAAAAGAAAAAGAAAGCTCCTTTTTGTTTTTTTCTTTCTTTTGGTCCGTGTTTTTTTTTTTTTCGCCTTCGCAAGCTGTTTTGCTTCCTTAGCGAGGACTTCTCGCTTTTTCTTATCTCCTTCCGCGAGGCGCGGACCCAAAGTCAAACTGCTCTGTGCAAGAAAAAAAAAAAAAAAGCTCCTCTCCATGTTTTTTTTTTGCTTCCGCTGGATTTTTATTTTTTAACGCCTTTGCAAGTTTTTGTTCGTCACGCTGCCCATGCATTCCGACCTCACTGCACCAGGATAAAAAGTGCATTCATTTCGCGCGCGTGGGGAGGGGTCAAAATTTTGACGTCCGAGTTGGGGGTGCGTTTATTCGCGAGGAAAAAAAAGTCGAAATTTTGAGAGCCGACTTGGGGGTGCGTTCATTACGCGAGTGCGTTCATTGTGCGAGTAAATACGGTATGTCAAACACGACCTACACATATTCTATTTTTCACGCCTGCAGTGCTGCTTAAACCTTGAGAGCTACGGACCTCTTCGTTTTCCCCCGACGCGTTCGAGTCGTTCGACTGCTCGTCAACTTTAGTTTTTCTTCATTGCATGCGGATGTTTTCTCATAAACTAAAGGTGCAAGAGAATGGCTACCAATCTTGGAAGCGACAATTTGCGGCTTCTTTCGCGCTCATAAAGGCTCGTCAGAAACCCGGCTGTTCCGAGATAGCCGAAACGAGTGGGGAAATGGTGGACCTTCACTCGACGAACGCTGTGCCCAACTGCAATCGAAGGGGTAGCAGCACCGTGGAGTGGAATGAGAGAAAGCCGAGCCTGAACAACAGGGTCTCGTACTTCGGTACCTCGTCGAGCAGACAAAAAATTGCCCGACATGGCCACTGCCACGAAGATGCAATGCATTTGATCGGGCTTTCAGAATGATTAGTTTTCTTAGGATCTTCAGGCCACTTTAGGTATTTTGCTGGCCGTTTATTTTTCCTGTTAAATTTAGCAGAGAACATTACGTCATATGACCTCGATGTCCGTACATATGCAAACTTAGCCCGGAGAAAATGACGTCGCATGACTCGATGTCACGTGACGTATGCACAACTTCAGTTTCCCCGCTAGATTTAGCAGGAATATAAATGTCACATGACCTCAACACCAATCCAGTTTCCCCGCTAAATTTAGCGGAGAAAATGACGTCGCATGACTTGATGTCACGTGACCTATGCACAACTTCCAGGTTCCCTGCTATATCTAGCGGGAGTATTGATGTCATGTGACGTCAACACCAATCCACTTTTCCCCTAAATTTAGCGGGTAAAATGATGTCACATGACTTCATTTCGCATGACCTACCGTAAAATTCCGAGCAAGCGCCCCCACCCAAGCAAGAGCCCCTCCCAACTTCACCGCTAATTTCACATTTCCCGCGCCATTCCGGGAAAGCGCCCCCTCCCCGCTCCGCACCCGTATCACGCACCGCGCTGACCGCACCCAGGCAACACTGGCCTGCAAAGTTCAGTCCAAGAATTCAATCCAATCCAATCCTACTTTGCAGCCCGATCAGCCCGGTCACTACGCGCCATTGTCGCTTTGTTTTGGGGGTGTCAGGTCGGCTATGCATTCTTACACAGTGGCAAAGAAAATCGAGGTCGTCCAATGGCATTGTGAAAACGGGAAGACGTACACCAGACGTCTTGACACATCAAGCTCGACCGGATACGGGAATGGGACAAGAATTTTGACAATTTGCTACAGTGAAACTACGGGAAAGCCAAAGTTCGACGAAAGCTAAGTAACGGCGCGCCGGTGTTCAGTGAATATGTGAACGATGCGCTCTTTTAATACCTGGAGCGCGAAAGAAGTGCAGAATGAGCCATTAGCAACCGTCTTCCTTCTGAAGAGGCCGTCAAAATAGCCAACGGCATGCAGTTGGGAAACATCGCGGAATGCTGGGAACTTTTTCTTGCGGCCGACTCTGAGGAGTCTTTTGGTGGTTTTGAAAGTGATTAACATAGCAGTGACAAATCTTTGGCCTAATAAAGTCTATGTTCTCAGAGATAAATAAAATATGAAATCTGTGTGCACTGCGCTTTTATTTCTTTTTCTGGTGGAAAAATTTTCTCGTCGCCATCTTTAATTTTGGTGCCGTTCCGGGATAGCGCCCGCCCCCCCCCCCCACTTTGCAGCTAATTTTGACTTGCGTGCAGGGGGTGCTTGCTCGGAATTTTACAGTATACACAAATTCAGTTTTGCCGCTAGCAAGGAAAGTGATGTCAAAACTTCGCGTCATGTGACCTTACACAAAATCAGTTTTGCCCCTAGATTTAGTGGGGGAAATGACGTCACATGACTTGATGTACCGTGACCTATACGAAAATTCAGTTTACATGCTAGATTTAGCGGGAAAGTTGGCATCGCTCAGTGTTAGGTAAAGCACATCTAAAAAATACCTGAGGTACAAAGTAAATGAGAGGCTATGTACTTCAAGTAAAGTAGCAAGTACACCGGGCGCAATGTAACTGAAGTAAAGTACTATAAATACAACATACTTTCAAAGCAAAGTACAAGCACTTTTTAACAATCTTTCACAATGTCCTCCCATTCCTCAATACAGTGTTTTTTAAATTAATATCAGGGATCCCATCGCTGAAATGCCATTTGGAGCAATTTTTGGAGCACCAAAATATGCATTCTGGAGCAGTTTGGAGCACCGAAATTTGCATTCTGAAGCAGTTTGGAGCAACAAAATATGCATTCTGGAGCAGTTTGGAGCACCGAAATTTGCATTCTGAAGCAGTTTGGAGCACCAAAATATGCATTCTGGAGCAGTTTGGAGCACCGAAATTTGCATTCTGGTTGGAACAGCAGACAGTTTGGAGCACCCAAAATATGCATTCTGAAGCAGTTTAAAGCACCAAATTTGCATTCTGAAGCAGTTTGGAGCACCAAAATATGCATTCTGGAGCAGTTTGGAGCACCAAAATTTGCATTCTGAAGCAGTTTGGAGCACCAAAATATGCATTCTGGAGCAGTTTGGAGCACCAACAAGATATTGCATTCTGAAGCAGTTTGGAGCACCAAAATATGCATTCTGGAGCAGTTTGAGCACCGAAATTTATTAACAGTTTGGGCACAAAATATGCATTCTGGAGCAGTTTGGGCGCAGGCAGTTCTGGAAGCGGTTTGACACAAAATATGCATTCTGGAGCAGTTTAGGCACTAAATATTCATTTTCGTTCAATATCGTTAAATATGTTTGCTTAATGATTGCGCTTATTGTTGCATACCAGTACAGCCACCAGTCGGATGTAACGCGAAAGACAAAAGCAAGAAGTTTGACAACCGCAATCAAACATCCGCAGCTCCGCTCAGCCGCTTCCCCGCAATGCGCACAGAAAGCGGCAAGGTACCGATTAAAGACCGGAATAAAATGTTACACGTAACTAAAGCAATGCCACGCGAAAATGTAAGAAAATGAAAATGCAGAAAGAAGATGATACTAGTGCGCTTTTACATGACGTACGCCACTTTTTTAGGGGCAAAGCTCCTTAGGGGCTAGCCATGTCCGTCCGTCTATCCAGTGTCCGTCTGGCGTCCAGTGCTCGTGCGTTCGTGCTCGTGAGCTCACGTGCTCGGTGTAGGAAAAAGAAAGATGAAAAAATTACACCATCTTCCCGAGGGGAATCATGGGGTGATGCGGAGCATCGCGGATCGTTATTTAACGTGCATCATGCAGTAGTGATCACACGAACGCGTGCCGGTACGAAACTCATCCAGATCGAAACGGGCGGGGCGGTGGGGAATCGAACCCAGGAGGTTCCCAGCGCAAGCTTTCGCTCCACGCTCCGAGCTGAGACGCGTTAGCCCACTCGGCCACTTCCTCCCTGAACGCACGCAGCGCGCTACCGCTGCTTATATTCACACTTGAAGGAGAGGAGACTAGAGGAGGAGAGTTGCGCATGCGCGCGCGGTGTGAGTAGAAGCGAACGCACGCGAAGTGCACACAGCTGGTAGAGAGAGAGAGCGGAGAGAGTAACGCGCAGCTGTTGGAGAGAGGGAAGGAGGAGAGTTGCGCATGCGTAGTATGAGTGCGGACGACGCCGACGCCGCGGGACATAGACCCGAGCAAGAGATGCTCCGCATCTAAAAAGATGAAAAAAAATGATGAAAAAATATGTTCGCGCAGTCTACGGGATTCGAACCTGTGCGGGAGACCCCAATGGATTTCTAGTCCATCGCCTTAACCACTCGGCCACGACTGCGGGACGAGTAGGGGGCTCTGAGATGTGGTAGTAACTCAAGAGCTGGGGATGTCATGGATGAAACGTTGCATGTAGCCGCTCAACGTCTATACAGGAGAGGGCGCTGCGGTCAAATGCGTATATAATCGCGTTAAACTTTGCATGCATTGGATCAACGTTTATAGACGAGAGGGCGCTGCGGTCAAATGCCCAAATGCGTATACAGTCAAACCCACTTATAACGAACGTGATAATTCCGCGAAAAGTGGTTGTTTTATCAGTAGTTCGTTATATCTGGACTTCCCTTTAAAATGTTATAAATAAGGATAATGAAGCTGGTGTTGGTAGTTTCACTCTGCCAGCTCTTTATTTAAAGAAACTGTTTGCACGATTCTAACGCGCCCCCAATTCTAACGTGAAGGCAAATTTAGCTTTCAGATAATCAAAAAGTAAATTGCTGCCGATTTTACCGCGCAAGTAAAATAACGAAGATTCACCACATACCTCATAGAACAGATTTTATGAAACGCACGCCACCACAAAAATAAATGTCGTGAGCTAGTCAGACGATGGTTCTTCGCTGTCGACAGAGGTAATTAATACTTGCTTTGGTCTAAAGTGTTTTAAGTGCTGCGCTTCGTGCGCATGTACGAGTGCGCCGCCATTGCCTCTGGCAGGGTCATCTTTCAAACAACATATTGCGAGCTCGTCGAGCGGCTGGGATTGTGAGGCCACGCAGTGCTGCTCCGTTGTTATTTTTTTCCGCCAGAGTGATGCCCTTTCATTTAAATAAAGCCTCTTAGTGGATTTTTTTTCCCCATCTTAAAACGAGAGACACGAGTCCGTAGACGCGAGAGAATGTGCATGATACCGAAATGGCGAACGTACACAAACGGTCTCGATGGTGATGGGACTAGCCACCTTGTACCGAGCATAGAGCTCTTCTCGAGTTGCATACAGAGTTTGCAGACATATACTCTGTTTCATACTTAGCGTGCAACGCTGTCAAAGCTACTGGCGCGAGCGCGTGGCTTCATCTATGGTTTTGTTTGCGCGAGAGCGCGTGCAAATGGTCAACGAGGTCAAGCCCCACACTCGCGCCAGTAGCTTTGACAGAGTTGCACGCTAAGTATGAAACAGAGTATAGAGCGAACGAACGCAGCACGGCATAAGAGTTGACTTTCTCCTTCTCCCCCTCTTCTCCTTCCCGCGGACGCACAATCAGCAGACTATGCAACCCGGGAGGGCGTTCTTGCTTTTGTAGTTTGGTTTTCTCCCTTGCCGGGATGTTGGGAAAACAACCTTAAGTGTCTCGCGGACCGCCGCGCCCGAAATGTAGCTCTTTTTATCTTTTCTTCTTCTTCTTTTTTTTTTTTTTTGCTTTTTGCGCGGGGGGGGGGGGAAGGGTTTCTTTTGAAAGCGGACTTTGTGTTCGTTGTAACAGTATGATGCTTTAGAAAGCGGTCGCTTTATCTAGACCAATTTTAATAGGTAGGGCCTTGAATTCGTATATTTTCTGAAAGTTGGCTGTTATATGTGGAGACATACCTCGGCAAACCTCACTCATGAGGGCCCTCACTCACCCTCACTCACCCTCATCTTCACAGAGTGAGGGTGAGTGAGTTTCTGAACCAGGAAAATTCATGAATGTGAGGGTGAGTGAGGGCCGTGAGGGCGGTGAGTGCGTGAGGGACGTGAGGGGTGTGAGATTCCACGAGTGCGTGAGGGGCGTGAGGGCGGTGAGTGTGTGCGAGTGGCATGAGGGCCGTCAGGGGTATGGGAGTGCGTGAGGGGTGTGAGAGCCATGAGTGCGTGAGGGGCGTGAGGGCGGTGAGTGTGTGAGGCCCCGTTCAGACGAAGCAACTTTCTCAGTAATTTTGGTGTTGCTGGCGGGTTGTTCCCTAGCTTTCCCTAGATCGACACGAATTGCTGAGATCGGGTCCGGCTCAAAACAAGCGAGCAACTCGGAGCAATTCGAAGACGTTTGAAGCGGCTGCATCCAATCAGGGACGCGATATTTTCACGTGATACCTCGTGCCGGTGATGATGACAATAAAAGACTTGGTTCTGGTTTGAAAGTGATCGTTCTTGGAAATAAACTGTTTCAGAAAGATGCATTAGTATTCTCAACGAGATGTAAATGCATAAAAACACATTCATAGCGCGCGATTGTTTGTCTAAATAGTGCAAGAAAAATACAATTTCATGATGATGATGGCAGAATTGCAGCAGTTGGTTGCTGCATGTGAACGTGGGCGGCTCGTGTTGCTGGGGTAGCGACGTCAAGTTTCTGGGCGAAATTGCCTCGTCTGAAGCGGGCCTGAGTGGCGTGAGGGCAATGAGTGCGTGAGGGCCGTGAGGGCGGTGAGTGCGTGAAGGGTGTGAGGGCCATGAGTGCGTGAGGAACGTAAGGGGTATGAGTGCCTTGAGGGCGGTGAGTGGCATGAGGGCCACGAGCGCGTGAGGGCGATGAGTGGCGGTGAGTGGCGGTGAGTGGCGGTGAGTGGCGGTGAGTGGCGAATAGTGGCGTGAGGGCGGTGAGTGGCGTGAGGGCGTGAGGGATCGAATGATCAAACATCATGTCGATCACTTGATCGAATGATGTTTGAGCGAGAACGCCCACGTTTCACCAAATGACACTTTAGCGAATAGTCGGACGCCGCGAAGCGGCGTCTCGGTGGGCCAAATGGGTTAACATTTTTGTAATGCGCCGCCACAGACTGTCACCGCGAAGCGCCGTAAGCACAGCGCGGCGGATGGGTTAACGCGCGCCCCCGTTATTCGCTAAAACGTCATTTCGCTCAAATGTCACTGTTCACTAAAATGTCATTCGCTCATGTGATATGGACCCGCAGACAAGCACCACCAGAGCTTCGCCCCAATCAACATCATTCACCACGTGGAGATGCGGTCAATTTTTGTTAAGGGTTGGTGATCTTTTCTACACCTCACGGCCTCACATCAGCTATGCTGTTTCCATTCTGGCAAAGCAGGCCATTTAGCTGGCAGTTGTAATGTCAGGATGAACAAAGAAAAGGAAACAGCTTTAACCAAGGCTGGAACCAACAGCATTTGGAAAACTGGCAGGCGCCTCAACTCGGGGCCCTGCAATGGCGCCCATCAACGACATTAGGGCTCAGCGAGGCAACACCGCTTGTCACGGAACAATGGTGGGAGTTTTATTAAACTTCTTAATAGATTCAGGTATTGACCGTGAATATTATTAGCTTCGATAATCGTATCCGAAAACGTGCCACAACAGCACAGTGTACATGCCTTAAATGGTTTGACTGAACGTAAAGGCATTTGCTACCCGAAAATTGAGCTTATGCACAATACCATGAGCGTTATGTCATTCGCGGTACGACACAGGTGCTTGTCCGTTGACTTCCTCCACGAAATACCAATTGTGCCTCAACTTGGCAGATTTGTTATTGCGAGCAAAAGCATGCACAGAAACTGCCGGCGTCAAGATGGAACTGCTGAGAATTTTTCTTGCTGCTAACCTAGCTGCTTTCGCCGAACGGTGGAGTCTTGGTATATGGCCATGTTAACTATGTTGGACCATCCTTAGACTTGGACCATCCTTATGACCAAAAGATGCCATAAGGAAAAGGAAAAGGAAGGACAGGAAAAGTGCTACTTTGGACTGACCTTCTTATGATAAGATAAAGGAAAGAAAAGGACAAAGATAAATTTATATAAAAAGGAATAAAACAAAATTGACCGCATCTTCACGTGGTGAACGATGTTGATTGGGGTGAAGCTCTGGTGGTGCTTGTCTGCGTAGACGCTGAGCCGCAGCATGCCAGGCTTTTAGCTCGTATTCATCCTATGTCAGAAAGAGAATGTGTGGTATGGAACGTGGTTATATACGCATTTGAGCATTTGACCGCAGCGCCCTCTCGTTTAAAAACATTGAGCCAATGCATGCAAAGTTTAGCGCGATTATATACGCATTTGACCGCAGCGCCCTCTCCTGTATAGACGTTGAGCGGCTACATGCAACGTTTCATCCATGACATCCCCAGCTCTTGAGTTAGGTTACTACCATATCTCAGAGCCCCCTACTCGATCCCGCAGCCGTGGCCGAGTGGTTAAGGCGATGGATTAGAAATTCATTAGGGTCTCCCCGCACAGGTTCAAATCCTATCGACTGCGGGATCACAGGGTGTGTTTTCTTTTTTTTAAATTTATTTCTTTTTTTTTTTTTCCCTACAGGAGCACGTGAGTGAGCTCACGAGCAAGAGCACGAGCCCCGACGCTGCCGGGGCTACGGACATGGCTAGCCCATAAGGAGCTTCGCCCCTAAAAGAAAAAACGGAAAGGATTTAGGAGGAGGACTTATACGTGGGTTGTCCGTAAAATAAGGTTCCCAAGGAGCTGCAGCCGCGAGGAACGCTGTTACGCGAGATCCGGTGACACTGGCGTGTAGCGTGGTTCCCCCTCTCCCAGTCCCTGCACCAGCGAGCTGTCTGCGATGCTCCGTCTTGTCTTGGCAGCCGTTAGAGATGGAGCTCCCACTCGCTTCTCCTGCCAGGTGCGAATTACGCTCTGTGATTCGCTTTTTGTGTGCACAGAGGCACTGCGCCGGTGGACATTTATTCCAAACTGTGGGAAGTCTATGGAGAAAAGTGTACAAAGTCGTACAACACGTGCGCAAACGGTGCAGAGAATTCAAAGACAGACGTAGAGACGTCCATGATGAACAGCGTTCTGGACGGCCATCAGTTTCGGACGAAACGATTGGGAAAGTGGAAGAAACAATGCTGAAAGGTCGAAGGGTGACCGTTCGGGAGCTCTGCGAGATGATCCCTGATGTCATCAAGACCTCCATTCACAAAACTTTGGCAGACCATTTAGGGTATGCCAAGGTTTGTGCAAGGTGGATCCGAGAATGCTTACAGAAGACCACAGACGGCAGCGTGATGAAACGACCCGCCATTTTCTTCAGGCCTATGAAACCGATGGCGAAGAATTACTTGGACTCTATTCTCACTGGGGACGAGACCTGGGTCCACTACACAAAACCGGAAACGAAACAACAATCCCGTCAATGGAAACATCCAGAGTCGCCACAGCCGCGGAAGTTCAAACAAACACTGTCTGCCGGCAAAGTGATGTCGAGCGTCTTTTGGGACAGGAAGGGGTTATTGTTGTGCGAATTCATGCCGGCCGGTACAACAATCAATGCGGACCGCTACTGTGAGATGTTGAAGAACCTTCGCTGCGCGATTCAACACAAGAGGTGAGGCATGCTCACGAAGGAAGTGCGTTTCCATCAGGACAATGCACATCCACACATCGCCCATGTAGCAAACAATCTCATCAACACATTTGAATGGGATACTGTCACACACACACCCTACGGCCCAGAAATAACCCCAAGTGACTACCATCTCTTCCCTGAATTGAAGAAACCCCTGTGTGGGATCGCATTTCAGAACATTTCATGGCGCGGCGGGAGAGTTCTACGATTCAGGCATAAAGAAGATGGTACACCGCATTCAAAAATGCATTGATTTCAACAGCGATTATGTCGAAAAATAGGGGAAAGTTTAAGCTTTTCAAAAATGTATTATTCAATGCGAATACATATGTTTTTCATTGTGAAAAAAGTATTGGGAACCTTATTTTACGAACAACCTCGTATTATAAAAAATGTTAACCAAAAAAAAAGATAAAAAATTATTAAAAAGAAATTTCTAACCCCTAGGACATAGTGCGATGATGTCGCGTACAAACCATGTTAAAGGGCAACTCCGCTCAATTCCGAAGACTTCAGGATAATGAGTGATTTCGAATCAAAAAGCCCTACTAAAAGACACTAAGTCATTTGCTTCGCGAAAAATGGGATATATATTTTTAAATCTAATTTTAAACACGAGCGGAAATCGAAACCGAAACTTCGGCGCCGTCCGGCAACATTGGCCTCGGGCCGCCAAGTACATGGCCATCACGTGGTTCGAGATGTCACGTGATCCTCGGCCGAACGACGGGCGGGTTGGGGGCGGGCGTGTGGCAGGCGCGAGTGTCGTCTGCTCTGCACCGCACTCTTCGCCACGTTTTGGTGTCTACGGCGTTCGACGTCTGCACAACTGCGGCATAAGTCTGCGCACGTGGTGTCCATAGTGTGGACGAAACTCCGAGAGACAATAATCACAAACGGTGAGACGACGACAGTGGTTGTGACGCGAAAGACAGCGGTAACGGCGGGACCACGGCGGGCTGCCGGTCTGCTCCCAAAAAGCGAACTGCGCAGGCGCGTACGCCAATCACGTGGACACCGCTGAGCGCAGAGAGGCAACGTTGCTGACGTCATGCGCTCCGCACGATCGGAGAACTAAAAACAAGCAAAAGGGGGCCACGGAGATGACGTTTAGCTCAATGTTGGCTCCGCCCATGCCGTAGCCTTGACTGCGCTGTTGGTTGCGCCTGAATTCGCCCGCTCGAGTCAGCCGATTTCGGCAACTTGGCGAGTTGCAAAGTTTGCCGGACCGTTTAAGAAACATTTAGACAGAACTGCGTCGTAATATTTGGCGTGTGGTCTTCCTAGGCGATGCTGAAGAGGACTGCATTGTTTTTTCAAAACCAAAAATGAAGCGGAGTTGCCCTTTAAACGAGTTCAGTTTTCTGGTTAAATGGGATGTTCTCAACATAATACTCGGTTTCACTTTAAGTGTGAGCGTAGCAGAAGCTAAAAATGACCGCATCTCCACGTGGTGAATGATGTTGATTGGGGGCGAAGCTCGGGTGGTGCTGATGATACTGATTTTGGTCATAGGTATTGCTGCTTGCTGTCGGCGTTGACGCTTTGCCGCCGCTTCCCGAGCTCTCAACTCCGGGTCCGCTTGGCGTTTTTGACGCTGTGCAGCAGCTTCTCGCGCCCTGGTCTCCGGAGCAGCTTGCTGTCTACGTAGACGCTGAGGCGCTGCATGCCGAGCTTTTCGGTCCTTTTCATTCATGGCAGTAGGAAAATGTGTGGTTTTCTTCTTTTTCTTTTCTTTAAGCCGACAGATGGGATGGCATCTCAGAACCCCCTACTCTTTTTTTTGTCTTCTTCATAATTTTTTTCATCTTTTTTTTTTCAATTTTTTTTTCCCTACACGAGCACGTGAGCACATGCTCATGTGCTCGTGTGCACGTGATCTCACGAGAAGAACCACGAGCACCCGACGCCGGCCTACGGCGGACGGACATACGGACATGGCTAGCCCCTAAGGAGCTTCGCCCCTAAAACAATAGAAAACAAAAGGTTGAGAACACAGAGTTTCGGAAATAAGGAGGTATAGCAGTTCCTTGGGTGATACGTTCACTGATGGTGCGCTTATGCAGGATTCGCTTCCTGCTGCGACGGCCTGGGCTTCGTAGTTGTCTCTCATTTTCTCGTGGAACCGGCTCAGAATCCCTGCGCTAGCAAACGAAGGGCTGGACCCACAGTCCCTCGCATATAAAGCTAAGTGACCTGACGAGGAGGATTTCAAAGAAAGTTCATGCTCCCCGAGCCTGATGTTGATGCTTCGTCCGGTCTGGCCCACATAAACCTTTCCACGTGAGAACATCATCTCATACACAACTCTGCAGTCACAGTCTATCAGTGTTGGGTAAAGTACATCTAAAAGGTACTTCAAGTAAAGTACAAAGTAAATGAGGTGCGATGTACTTTAAGTAAAGTAGTAAGTACACTGGGTGCAATGTACTTGAAGTAAAGTACTATAAATACAATGTACTTTCAAAGTAAAGTACAAGTATTTTAATACAATCTTTCATGATGTCCTTTTCATGATTTTTTAACTGGTATGCATTGCCCAGGGGTAATCAGGGTGCATGACCTATTTTCAAAAACAGCGGCGAATATTTGATAAAGTCAAGTGGCCACAGATTAGTTATTTTCATGAATTGAGCTAAATTCAGAAGTCCCTCTTCAGAATTTGGCGCCGCTTGCACTGAATTTTTGCACCCAAGCGTGTTAAATATATACTAGGAGAGAGCATGACGTCAGTGAGTGTGCAAGCGAGCTGGTGATAATTAATCATAATGTGTTACCTGAGATTGAGGTGCCAAACAATTGAGGAACTTTCAAGTCAAAGGAAAAGAGAAAAAGAGAATGTCTCAAAACATTGAGACGTTCTCCTCTGTTGTCTTTTTCTTCGACTTGAAAGTTTAATTGTTCCGCACCACAGTTTCAGGTGCTAGATTATGATTAATTTGGCCCTCATAATATTTTAAACCTCCTCACTTGCGCTGAACGACCGATAAGTAGCGAGAGTTCAATAAGCTGCTGTAAAGCCGCCCCCAAAACAAGTCGGAGCGATGCGTCGTCTGCTCACGTCTCTGCTAAGAGTAGAATATTCCTCCCAGTATTTCTTCGGAGTTGACAAAGTATAATTTCGTGATACAAATATAACAAAACAAAATTTGGGGAATGTACTTTGAAGTCGGAAATTGTACTTTCCTCGGAAAGTACCAGAAAAAAGTACTTTAAGTAAAGTACAAGTACATACTCAGAGAATGTACTTCAAGTAAAGTACAAGTTTCCTAAATCTACTTGAAGTAGTACTTTAAGTACAATGTACTTGAAGTACTTCCCAACACTGCAGTCTATGTAGGTGCTTGTGGGCATGTCTCACGCTGGATTTGTCTGCCTTGTTGCGCTGCGAGTTCATTTTGGAGCAGAGCCTGGTTAGCTTGTCTGCAGCAGATAAAACCACCAGACATCATACTCGGATGCGACAAACTTGAAGCTGTCAGAGGTGTGATGCGTATATGGGACAATCGCAGGTCGGTGTCGTTTCTCTCTGATCTCTCTTGTTCAGTTAGATCCGATCATGCATTAAGCAACATCTGATAGGATGGACATAGGGAAGCCAAAAGCCTTGAGTCATAATGCTTGCGCGTCAAAGCTCTCCGCTGCTGAATGAGAACAGAACCTGTTCTGTTGAACTGAACAGAACAGAACTTCACGATATGCAGCGCATACGGGTCGCGATGCCAGGTGCGCCAACTGCTTGCAGCGCCACCACGGGCTTTCACTTCATAGCAGCCGCTACGAGAGGCTAGCCAGTCTTTCTAGGGACCGTATCAAGATTGAAAAGTTTTACAGCCTATGGTCCGATACAAATTGCTCAAGACTAAATTTAGGTAGGTCTCGCTTCCAATTATTGTGTACCAACCTCGTAACTTCTCAAGCTTCTCAAATCTGGGAAATGCGTAGATACGAAACACGTCTCTGGCCACAGGACATTTAAGATGCACCTGTCCAGACTCAAGCTCGACGCCTTCAGTCTGCCTCAGCTCCGTTTTCGCGCTTTCCTGAACTGAATAGGCTTACGACTCCAATTCTGCCTTTCCTGCTAGATGTAGCAGGAGGTGATTTTGAATCGGCATATTCAGGTTTTCCCGCCATCTTTAGCCGCGACGGATGACCCAGCACAATCTCACGTTATGAGGGCTCTGTCTGAAATGTGCACTTAAAATGAGTGTGTCCAATCCAACAACCCACGGCGCACTGTTGTTTGGTCACTACGCTGTGTAGCTTGTGGGTGTTTTAGTAACAACAAATTGAGGAGAATGAAACGTGGGGCAAGCAGTAGTAGTCGTGCTAGCCTCAGGAATGACCTACGCAACAGTCATCTGCTCCGCCTTAAGGGAAGACATGGGCCTGAGTTTTAAAATTTTTCGAAAAAATTCATTTTTCAATTTTGAGGTTTTCGGTTTTAGAAACTAATTATACACCCTTACACTAAATTTCATAACCGTGCGCCAAATAGTTATGTTGATATAAAATATTTTCAACACATTGTGAAGCAGTAACAAAGCAAAGGAGTTCAATGTTTGAATGCATTTTTCTCAGTTCCGCTTTTTGCTGCAAATTTCATACGAAGGAATCTTTTGTTCGAAGGTAAAATTATTCTGATACCACAATCAAGATGTTTCTGAACTGAAATTTACTGGGCAATCGGGCTATCTACTTTATTTCGTTTTAAATTAAAGTCCTCATTGAGAAAAAACTATGTTTTCAAAAATTGACATAGGACAGATATGTATCTCATATTTTGAGGTAATCACTCTTCCTGAAATATTTACATTTGAGTTATAAAAACTAGATAGCCCGAAGTCCCACATCCCCCACTTTATATTCAAGCAGTTAAAATGATTCTTAATAGCTTCATTTGCATATCATAGATTTCTTAATGAAGAGTGACACATGCAGGTATGTGTCACTCTGCAGGTATGTAAAGTTGTCCTAGAGAGCTGAAAGTTTGCACAGTACACCTACATCTGAAGTTAAATCTCCCCTGCAAATTTCATTCCAGTCACTTGAGTAGTTCAGAAGTTCAACCTCTAGCCAGTGTCCCCCCTTAAGATAAAAGACAAGATATGGCTCATCTAATGCCGGTGTTGAAGTTTTTGTCTTCGCTAAAAGAACACGTTTGGTGGTCCTGCCCCACACCGGCACAGGAAGGTGCACTCACTTGGGTAAACTGCTCCCAACAACCAAACGGGTAAGGAGAGGGCAGCGAAAAAGCGGCCCCCAGGAAGGGAGCCACCCGCACATCTTGTCGGTGCCCCGTTTCACTCGTTGGCCCGCAGAAAGGAACGCCAAAAGGCTGCCAAAGTGAGTCGTGCGCAACTGCCAGAAGAACTCAGATCTCTCCAGTGAAAGAGGCGGGGAAGACGTCTGCTGCCTCCTCTTCGGCACGTCCATCAGACCGTGTCGGGAAGCACTCACCGGAGCGGTCCCAGGGAATCCGTCCTCTGCCGTGTTGACGCCAGGGAACTGGCCCTCCCAGACGTTGGCCCTGGCCTCCCCGCCAGGGGCCCACTTGTTGCCCCACGGGAACAGCCTGGACAGAGCACACAGTCTCTCGTAAATGGAGGGAAGTCGCCTTTCCCACATGGAGCAACAACCAAATCAAACCTCAAAACGAGCACCTTCGTAAAATATGACATCTCCGTACCAGGACAAACTTCTTCCTCGAGACCATTAAGGAACGAAATGCCTCACGAGACAACTCAACAGCGAATGCAAAAACTTCTTTTTTTTTTTTCACGTTGGTTTGTTTGTTGCAATAATGCCCGAGGGTGTCGCGGGTACATAACGAGCGAGGAATAAAATCGACCGAAATCCGTCTTGGCGCACATGACGGCCTATGCAGATGATTCGGGAGGATGCAGTGTTTCCCCTCCCCTTTGACCGATGAATTTCCGACGGCCGTAGAAAAGGAAGCCACCGCCACGACGAGCGGACGACGTCGCGATGAGTACCCTCCAACAACGTCTCGACACCGCGACCCGACTGCACCAGGAGCGAACCGGCTCGCTCGCTGTGCAAAAAACACAATATATGGAAGACTCCGTCTCCCTCGCCGCCTGGAAGTCAGAAGTGGTCGAGAGGCTTTCAAAAAAAACCCTCCTCCGATCTGTCCATAGCGGAGGCAAAGCGATTGCACCTTAGCCAGCTATAAAAATTGGGGCACCCATTAGGAACTGATGAACCGGCTACCTTTAGCTAAGTAATCAACTTGTCAATAGTGCTGATATATTTGTGAAAACCTAAAAAATTATATACATAAAATTATATGCCTGGACAATTCACTTGTGAGGAAAAAAAGAGCAAAAAGACACACGATAAGTAACACACGGGCACAGTGTGTCGCCTATCATCCTTCTTTTTTACTCTAATATAATTATAAAAAAGCAGAAACCAAAAACGAAGCAGGACATGCATTCATCGAGGCATTCCATACCGCACCCTCAAACAAACTAAGCCATAGAGGCCAAAATATTCATAGTATTGTGAGAATATTTGAAAGTTTGAATACCATATTTACTCAGATATAAGTCGAGCACAAATACGTATTTACTCGCATAATGAACGCACTTTTTTCCCGAAAAATCGATGCAAAGTTGGGGGGTGCGTTCATTACGCGGGGTAAGATTTTTGCGTCCGTATTTACTCGCATAATGAACGGCCCTTTTATCCCGAAACATCGACGTAACTTCTTATCCCTTTGCGCGCGGCGCGCGACTCGAAAACCAAACTACGATGCGCAAAAAAAAGCTCCTCTCCATGTTTTCTTTCTTGCGCATTTCTTTCTTTCCGCTCCGCTTTTCTTTCTTATTTCCTTGCGCGCGACCTCAAAACCAAGCTAAGCGCTGTGTAAAAAAAAAAAAAAAGAAAAAAAAAGCTTGTTTTTATGTTTCTTTTTCTCTTGGTTCCGTGGACTTTTTTTGCCGCCTTTCGCAAGCTGTTTTGCTTTGCTTAGCCGGGGCTTTTCTTTCTTATCTCCTTGCGCGCGGCGCGCAACCCCGAAACTAAACTGCGCTGTGCAAAAAGGAAGAAAAAAAGAAAGCTCCTTTTTATGTTTTTTTTTCTTTTCTTTTGGTTCCGTGTTTTTTTTTTTTTTGCCGCCTTTCGCAAGCTGTTTTGCTTCGCTTAGGCGAGGACTTCTCCGCTTCTTTTTCTTATCTCCTTCCGCGAGGCGCGCGACCCAAAGTCCAGACTGCGCTGTGCAAGAAAAAAAAAAAGCTCCTCTCCATGTTTTTTTTTCTTGCTTCCGCTGGATTTTTTTATTTTTTAACGCCTTTTGCAAGGTGTTTTGTTCGCCCACGCTGCCCATGCATTCACGACCTCACTGCACCAGGATAGAAAAGTGCATTCATTTCGCGCGCGTGGGGGAGGGGGTCAAAATTTTGACGTCCGAGTTGGGGGTGCGTTTATTACGCGAGGGAAAAAAAAAGTCGAAATTTTGAGAGCCGACTTGGGGGTGCGTTCATTACGCGAGTGCGTTCATTGTGCGAGTAAATACGGTATAGGTTAATGCCTTTATTTTAAAGACGCCGAAAAAAAAAATGCATCTGCAGGTGAATTTTTTTCTTGTTCGTTTTCTTTTAAAAGAACATAGGAAAGTTTGAGCAAAAACAAAAAAACTTTGTTTACGGCGCTCTCAACTAAATCACAGCGCGATGCCAAAATCTTAGTCATCGTCAGAACTTCCAGACATGTCATTGTTGTTGGAATTTTCGTCAATATCCTCCCGAATTCGCAAGAGTACCTCAGTGACCCCGTTGCAAAATGGCGACAACAAGAAACGAAAGAAGGTGAATATGGGAAAAGCGACAAAAGACCAAATACAAAGGCGCGAGCGACGCCACGAGCCACCGCGAGCAACAAGAAGCGAAAGTAAGCTCCGTATTTTGTTCTGTTGCGCATCTGCGAGAAGGAAAAGGGGTGGAGGCAAAAGGGCAAGGTGCATGGCCAACACCTTCTAGAATACAAAGCCGGAGCGCTCGGCGATGATGACGTCAAACTACGTCAGAGCTGAGGGCTGAGAACTCCAATTTTTCGAGACGTCGTCTTCAATGCAACGCACCACTCCTTTCCCCACAGAGTCACGCAGTTGCGCCAAGCAGCGACTTGTCGGCACCTGGGCACTGTCAAGATGCCAATTGCGCATGTGTCGGCGTTCAACACCCACTAAGAAGCAGCGCGCATTTTTTAAAATTTTTATTACCGTATTTTTTGCTGTATAAGTTGCGGATTTTTTTCCCAAACGTTTTTCTTGGTACGTTTTATACAACGATAAGACTTATATGTGTTTTTTTTTTCTTCCACTGTGAGACGTCATTTTTGTATGCGCCATCTTTCGTACAGCCCCGTACAGGCACTGCTGTCACCGCACTCTTCTACGCTTTTCATAACTGACTCAGAAAGCGAGAAATTTTGCAGTTTCCTTGGAGCGGCTCAGTGTGGGTAGGCGAGACAGTGAGAATAAAGCTTTTAGAGTATGTGATCGACGTTGCCTAATTCAGTCATGGTTACATATTCTTTTGCTTCAGTCCAGTAACACCGAAAGGCAAGTGGGCTGGTATACACGCATTACAGAAGATTTTCTCGTGTCTTGCTTAGTTTCCATTTGATGAGCAGTTTTTATCCGGAAGCATGCGGTTTAGAGAAGCCCGTTTTAGCAAACACCGTTTTACCGACCCCCAGTTTATGGAATACCTTCATAGAATCACCCAGTTTAAAGAAAATGGAGATGAGGCTCCTTTTAGCGAATCTGGCCGCCGTGACGCGGCGTGTACGGATGGTTCAGGTGAGTTCACATTTTTGTAATGAGCCACCGCAGACTGCCGCTGCGAAGCATCATAAGCGTGGAGGGGCGGACAAGTTAACACGTGCTCCAGTGGTACATGCGCGAAACACGGAGGCCTTTTTAAAACGGCGTTCTTTTTTGATAAACGGAGTGTCTTTAAATTGAAGCTCTGCTTTCTCGAAACCGAGCTTCGATAAAACGTGCCTGTTCTCTAAAACATGTTTCAATGAAATGGCATTCAATCAACCGTAGTAATCTTGTTTTTATCTGCCATGCTCCAGCAGGGCTGCTACAGGTAAAAGGAAGGATTGTAGCTAGCCAATCTTTTAGCGCTACCGAAAGAAGCGTGTCAAGATTTATCTATCTGCCTGCACGTTGATGCTCGCGTTGTCTCTGTGACTTGGCCTAGGCTAGGCCTAGTGGTCCAAAGCTTAATTCACGAGTGTCTGGCATGTTAAACTTACGTTCGCTCGGCATGTGTACACTCGAATAAAGCCGAATACCTTTTCATTTCGCGTGTTTAGGTCCTTTCACTGCAAAATTTCATGCGAAACGAAATGTCAAAGCTGTTGTGCATCTAATGGTACGTGGGAACTAGCCGATCGTGCGAAAACCTCGGCTTTGCGTGCGCGGCAATGTTCCTTTTTAACTGTTGATCGCGGCGGGCAGAGGTGTATATGTAGAGAGTTTGGCCATTCGTTGGGAAGTATAGGAGACAAATGAGGAGGCGCCATTGGCCGAAAGAGGGCTGGGCGTGTTCCAGGGCGTCTTCACAAATTCGAATGTAGCCAACCAGAAGCCGGAAATAATACCCTGGCGGTGGTCACGAGAAACAAACTTGATAAGTGCATCGGAGTTAACTCTCGGTGACTGAAAATATGGTGCACATGATGTTTCAATCACATCACTCAAAATCATGCTGGAAGAGTGCGACTAGCGGAACAATCGACATAATCCGTACGCCAGGCCTTGAAGGCCAAGAATCTGCCATTCGAGCGGCGACACCCTGTCCGAGCAAAACAGAGTTCGAGCGGCACATTCGTTTCTTACATCTTTCTGCATGATCACGATTGAAGCATCACGTGCACCCTATTTTCAACCATGAAGGGTTACTACATTTAACTCTTACGCGCTTATTAAAGCGACCAAAACCATTTCTCGCTACCACCGCTAGGGGATTCTTTTCGGCTTCTGGTTGGCCAAGAGAGCATGCCAAGCCCTCTTTCTGCATCTGATGCATGCCCTGGCTCTGCCCGCACCTCCTATTGACCAAACTCTCTGTATACACGGCTCTGGCGGTGGGTTACCCCGTTGAGTGCAGTTCTTACCGAACACCGGTGCACTGTGGAGAAGCAAACACCTAAGGAGCTCGCTTCTGTGGCTGTTGCTTCTCCGCAGTGCACCCGTGTTCAGTAGGAGGCGCACCCAACGGGGCAACCCGCCGCGATCAATTCGAAAAAACATTAATATTGCAGTTCATCCCGAAGCAAATATTGAATAGTGAATTATTCTAAACTACTATTCGAAATTTCGAATATTCGACCAACACTATAATTTATATGTGAAAAGTTTAAACACAAAATGGGAAACCAAATTCGAAATCTGACGTTTAAGGGGGACACTACCTTGAATTGCACCTTTTTTCCAAAAAATGCATATTCAGAACTGCAGAGTTTTGGCATGTATGGATAACAAGGAACACTCTCACAAAGTCTTGTCAATGGGCACTGACAAACAATGTCAAAAATAATTATTCTTTATATGTTGGTGAGGCGTGCTGCACTGCGTAGCACTCGTCATCCACAAGTGAAAATAGCTGAAAGCAATGTCAGTATATCCGAAGAAGTTTGAGGAAGACATCACCTACGCTGCTAGAAAGAATTTCTGACATTTAAGATGCAAAAGAAAATTTTAAAATGTCATCTTGAAACTTTCAGTGCATTTGTCTCAGCTTCACTTTTTGGCAGCAAATCCCACCTCATAAAACTATCGTTTCAGTAGCAAAGTACCGAGAGACTTAATATTTGTGGATTATATGCCGAAATTTTATCGAGCCGGTTACTATGAACCTGGAGTTTGCATTCTCATGTTCCTTCATTAGGAAAAATTGTAATTTGAAAAACTTGCATATGAAATAATACAGTCTAGCCCGGTTATAACGAACCCGTTTATAGCGAAATAGCGGTTATAACGAAGGGATTTGGATTTCCCATTCCCATTTCTGCATTTTTCATGCAATTTGGGTCCAGTTATAACGAAGTAAATAAAAAAGCCTCAGCGGATATAACGAAGACAAATTTCGTGCCGAGGGGATAAAATATCTAGCAATTACAATAATTTACCACCTTTCTGGTAAATTTTAAGCAAAAAACTGCTCAAAATTCGGCTGCCGGCAGCCTCCGCAGCGTCGTCTGCTCTCCCTATCGCGTAGCTCCTATAAGATTGCTTCACCGCACCACCTCTTGCGCCGCCGTGTCCTTGAAACTTTTCAAAACAAACTAGAGAAAAAAAAATCGTCTTTGTCTCTCTCTCTCTTCCTTTTGCTGTCTCGTGACGTGTACAATCGCTGGAGTCGCCAGATTAATTCGGAGTCGGCTGGGGTAGCCGGGGTAGCTAACGCACGGTAGCGTCGTTCGTGTACTCGCGAGTGACGCTCGTAACTCTCGCGCGAGGTGCAGGCGTCGTGCAATGCCAACTCCAGAGTCGTATGGTCGTATCGTTTGGAGTTTCGAACACACCGCGACACGGGCAAGGGGGCGCTCGTCGTTATCATTCTTCGTTCTCTGCTTTTCGTATCGCGCTGACCGCTTTGCTGCTTCTGCCATCCTGACTTCCCCCGAAAACTTTTGGACAACGGACTTACACTAGCGTTAGAATTCCACGGAAAAGACTCGGACTGCCCCTTAATTCTTCTGAATCACCGATTTGTCGACCATGTCGAGTTCCGCAAGCCCCGGGACGTCGGCGGGAAAAAGGAAAGTGCTGTCCTTGAAGCTGAAGCAGCTGAAGCGCGCCATTTTGGACGAAGTCTGCAGGAACGTCAAGAAGACCGATATCGCGCGAAAGTATGATATCGCGCAGTCTACTTTGTCGACGATTATCAAGAACACCGGCAAGATCGACGCCCTTCTGGATGACGACGTTGGCGGCGGTGACCGAAAACGAATCCGAGGTGCCACCTACCCCGACGTAGAAGCGGCCCTCTACAAGTGGTTCGTGGATGCCCGTGCGAAGAACATCCCGCTGAGTGGACCGCTCATGCTACAAAAAGCAAGGGATTTGGGCTTCGCTCTCCACCGAGGACCTTGCCAAGAGTGTCGTGGACGAAAGTGCCGATGACACTGCCTCCGACGACGATTGTGATGACGGTCGCATTTCGCAGCCAGTGACCTCGGGAGCAGCCGTTGCTGCGGTCGACGTGCTGCGAATGTACTTCGGAGGTTCCGATCCGAGCTTTGATTTGCAGTTCGACAAGTTTGAGGCCGCGATCGTTAAACGCGCGCTCGCGAACAGCGTTCAGGGAACCCTAGATGGCTTCTTGCAGAAGGAATAAACACGTTCCCCCAGGTGAACAATTTTATGTTGTTTTTTCTTTAGTTCGGATATAACGAAATAGTGGATATAGCGAAGTGATTTTCAATTCCCGCCGACTTCGTTATAAACGGGCTAGTAATTTCATTTTTTTTACCTGAAAAATGCGTATTCTTTTTAAATTTCTTTTTATAGCAACCGGCAACAAGTATTTCAGTATGCATTCCACCAGAAAAATATGTGGTATTTAACACAATTTCTCAACGATAAATTCATTGAGCAGAGCCCATGCAAAGCCATGCTTTACTTTGTTTGGGGGTGTATAGAACCTCATAAAATTGGTTCACAGGGGTGAAACTGTGCATGGCCTCCTTCTATATGGCTGCAAACACCACCAGCAACTTTCACGCCAATTGAGTGAGCGGTTGAAAAGTAGACATGCCCAGGTAGTGTTCCACCTTAAATACAACACACTTGCGATGAAACTGAACAGACTAGTTGAGTGCAGAGTGAGAGGCAAAAAGGAAAATGTGGAAGGAAAAAGGGAGAATGCCACCTGTCGTGGAGGCCGCTGCGGCAGGCGTACTCCCACTCGGCCTCGGTGGGCAGCCGCTTGCCCGCCCAGCGGCAGAAGGCCACCGCGTCGTTCCAGGAGACGTGCACCACGGGGTGGTCCATCCTGCACGGGACACGTCCGTCAGGGGCCTTCCTCTACAGCCACCCACAGAGAGAGAACGGCACATCTTTGGAACGCCTCCAGCACGTGCTCCGTGCCTCCTAATTAATATTCATGCTATGAGGCAACGTGAGGTAAGTCGAACTAAAAATGATAACTCGCATGGCTTGCGGGTTTTGGCCGAGCGCATCCAAGAAGGTGTGGGATGACTGCTGCGTAGGAGGAATTCGAGGAGCAAACTACCTTTCATCGAAGTGGTTAGTCGGTCGGGAATTCTCGATGCTGGCTCTAATTAAATCCAGACGAGACCCGCAAGGAATATTTCGCCGTAAGGACATCATTCTCGAATAAACGAAAATTTTGTCCAGGAACATTCTATGTGGAATTACCCATTCAACTGAATACCAGAATTGGGAAACTGAATAGAATTATTTGAGCAATCCCTACTCGGTTCCAAACTTAAACATTCGCTCGACCCTATAAAATGTCTTACCGGTGACGGATGCTGCTGTCGGGGCCTTCGGGATGGCGCCAGTTGGCGCCTTTCACGGGGAGCCACCAGGGAGCTGCGGCTACCTGGGGGCAGCCAAAGGTGGGCCGTGGTGGCGTGAGCTTGCGCGCTCGGTACTCCCCAACGTTACTGGATTACCTCAGTTGTGGAACTCCCGCAGAAGGGGTACCCCTGTCACTCACTTCAGTCCGCCTCCCATCGTTCAAAGCGCCACCTAGATTTTCATTTATGACGCGTGTTTTCCACAAAGTACGGTGGAACGCCATCTAGACGCTGCGCTTCAAAACGTTGTGTATTCCATAGAAAACACTGCAGTTACCAAAGCAGCCGTCCGGCGCATCGAACGATGGGAGGCAAGTCGTCGTGAGTGAGAGGGGTTACTGTTCGTGCATGCAGCGTCTATGAGCAGTTCCATAACTGAGCTAATCTAATAATGTTGGCACTACCCCAACTGCGAGCCATGGGGCACAAGCGGTGCGGCAGTGGGCCACAGCAAGCCACAATAGTCGTGGTCAGGGGTCACCAAGCTTGGGCCCACCTGTTTGCCCAAGGAATTTCCCACTTTGTAAGAAAATTGAAGGGAAATTGGCGTGATGACAGACACCTTTTGACAGAGGTAGGGAAAGGCAAAGCCTCTAACTCAGCTAGAGATTTTAGTTAATCACCCTTCTGGTCTAAAGAGCCAACCCCAAAAAGAACATCCTGTTTTTCGAGGACACCCACAGAACCCACACCCACATTGCAAAAGAAAAACGACATAAAACTACAAATCACAACCAACTTTAGACTGAACGAAAACTTCTAGACTGCTTTGCTTCCATTTCAACAGGTCACAATTCCTTTAATAAAAACACACACACAAAACTACAGAACAGGATGTTCTACAGTTTTGTGAATCTCTGTATATAAGAAGGGCAATTCATAAAATCTTTAACCGAGTTAGGGACGTCCGTTTCTGCTTCCTTTTCTACCACTGTCAAAATTTTCCCTCCTTTCTTCCCCAGTCTCAGGTTAAATTCACTGTGGTAAACTTGTGCCAGCTCGCCTGCGCGACGACTACATTTAGGGAAATTGTACAGCGCAAGACTTTAGAAGGATGATACTATGTATTGTTCACATGTCGTGTCTCTTTTTTCTTTTTACTTTCCACGTTAGAACTAAGCTGCCATGTTTTCGGGATTTATTTTTCTTCTAAATGGGGGATAGGGGTTTATTTTTCAATTCATTGGGTGTTTTCTGGTGTCTATTCGCGACTCCAGCGAACTATAGGGGCGTGCTGGTCAGGCGAAATGACGGACGAAAGGAGGTCGTTTTCGTCGTTCAGCACGCGGATCACCATAAATTTCTTGCACTGCAGCGTAAAATCGGTGTTACATATGAAAGCAAGGAGATTTTTCGACGGCGGAAACCTCTTCTAGCCAGTCCGTAGGAATGACACGGCGGAAGCAGAAAACTAATTAGTGGAAACAATGTTTCTTTCTATGCTGCCTACGAGAACCAAGCAGCGATAGCAGACGACAAAGTCGAGACGACCTCCTCTCGTGAGCTTCTCGGCGTTGCCGCTACGCGGCATCGATTTCGCTGGAGTCGCGAATATCTGGTGTCAGACAAAAAAATCTAGGTCTATCAGGGGATATATTTAAAAAACCATGAGCTTTGGACTCCCCCAGTGTCCATCCAGGAAACATGTGCATGACCCGAATGCTTGAAAAACATCTCGACAAGAGTATGCAGAGATTAGGGGCATGGTTCCTCGAAGCAGCCTCGCCGAGAGTTCATCCGTGTCAACACAAAATAAAGCTATAGGGAAGTTAACATCAAGCATGTTGCTGCATCATTTCAAAGTTATTCAAAGACCGGAACAAAAGGACAAAACAGCACGTGTGAATACTACTTTTCAGCTCATTTAATATCAGTCAAAAGTTAGCACCCATCAGTGCTGTTCGTGTCTTTGTCACCCCTGTCTTTCTTGCGCTTTTTAACTGTAGACAAAAATTTCTTCCTGCAGAGCTTAGGATTTTGTTTTTCGAGGACAGCTTTCAATCCAGGGTTTTCGAATTTCTCCTATTTTGATAAAAAATAATAGTACTAATATAATAATAATCTTTAATGACTCGGAGAGCCACGGATCCCCAGAAAGACCCCATAGAATGGAGGCCTGCGGTGCCGCGTCTGGTGATGATGAATAAATGGTGATTATGAAACCAGCTTGGGGATCAGTTTTCTGGGCTTACTGGTATGTACCGAGAACTCTGAACCCTACCTACAACTTGCAGACTTCACCTGTACCTGGACCTGTTGAGAACCTTGCCTATCAAGACGGCTGTAGTAATTAAATGTATGCATTGGTCGCAGCAAAGGCTCAACACGTTGAAGCCTTCTCCCTGTCAACCTTTAAAGGGGTCTTGACATTGAGAGAATTTGCAGCTTGTATTTTTTACATCGTTTATCTAAGCACAAGTGTGAAAAAACGCTCCACGTTCCCCCAAAAGGCTGCTATCTTGCCGCGTAATCACGAAGAAAAGAATGAATTGTTTGCAAATCCTTCAAATTCAAGGTTAATTTGACCTTCGATATGTTTCATCTTTTTAAATAAAAATAGAGTGTGAGAGAGGATGGTTTCCTGTTCTTCGTTGGATAGGTGACACAGACCCCGCAGTTAATAAGCCAAAGTGTGAAAATCATCGCCCCTTTAAGGGCAAGTGTTATGAGGACGTTGAAGCAATGGTACCGCCTGCGTGATCCCTCGCTTGGTCTCCTCGCTGATGGCGCTGTCCAGAACAAAGGAATCTCCAAACGTTTCTGCCTGGAAGAAAAGCGAGAGGAATCGCTGTCAGCAAGGACACCATTCTGCGTTGGGTGATGAAAACAAGCTTGCTTTTCAGAGGGCACAGAGGCTCTCAGGGTTGAAAATCTCTCGCACAGAGTAGAAAACACTGTCCAAGGGCTGGCTAAGAGATTTCGGTTGCGTTTGAGAGGTGCGTTAATTGTACCCTCGTCTCTTGTCGTCGTGTAAACACCGACTTGCACCCTTGCGTTTTGTTGAAAGATTCCAGCCGAGTATTTAGACTAACTGGGACAATGTCCTCGATTTGTCCACAAGGAACTTATCGAAATGGACTGAAATAAGAATAACAGTGATCCCTGCGGCACCGCAGAAAGACCCCGTGCCATAAAGAGCCCCGTGTTACTGGGCGACCCAGTAAAATACAGCCGGAACCAACAAGATGCAGTTAGGAGGATATCACAAAAATTAGGGTGAGGAAGAAAACTCATTATGGAATAATATACCTCTATCGGTACCGCCCAGGAGGCCACAATCGATTTAAAGCCAATTTGAAATAAAGAAAGTAGGGTGGGTCGATGTCAACCAAATTTTATTTTTAGAAAATAAAAATCGATTGCTGATCAGGTCGTTCCCTAGATAAAAGAATGGGCTTGATCAGCAACTTTTATTATGTTTGTGCTTTTTCTTTTCTTTTTTTCCAGAATGTAATTAGGGGTACAACTTTTTCTTTCGTCATGTATTCAGTTTTTTTAGGGGTATCATCTGGAGCTGTCGAGTAGGAGGGCTTCAAGATGAGAATAGGATGTTGAGGTAGTTGAGCCTTGTTCTTGATTTTGCTTCTGTGAAAATTACAAGTTCATTAATGTTAAAATTAAGGATTGGTTTTTCTACTTATTTCTTTTCCCTGTCCATCTTTTTTTATTTTTTTTTTAACATTATGTAAAGAGAGTGTTTTCTGTCTATATTGAAATTATTTAAGTGAAGTACAGCTCTCTTTTTCTGAAGGTAAAGGGTAACAGAAATATTTAAGTAAGGAGGATATCACAGTATAATTATATCTCAGATCCAAGATATTTACTAATCTACAGGTTTTCCCACTCCTTTTAATCCAAAAGCCATTCAATTTAATTCAAGTGCCACCTAATTTAATCTTAGTGCTACACAATTTGATCTTGAGGTCAGTCGATTTAATCCACAGTATATACATGAATTTATTTGTCTTCAGTGCTGTGTTTCGTTTACACTTATGATAAATTATATGTTTGCACAATTAGATTTTGTTGGAGACAGCTCGATATTTTGATCACTATTTCGATTATTTTGAGTTACTAGTCGCACAATTGACAAGGTCTAATTGTCATCATGTCATTTAACACCCGAGACTGTGTGGTGCAAAAAAAGAAAAATCTTTTAGTAGAAGGAACAGACACATGTTCATTACTCTTTTGGTTACCTCGAGTTATTAGCGGCACACTCAGCTTTATTTGAGCTGAATTGAAGTTTTGTTTGACTCTTTCTATACTTCGACTTATTATTGATACAATCCAGATGATATAGTAAGTGCAATTTCAATTTGTGATTACTCTTAATTACTTCACACTATTAGTGACATAGGGGAATTAGAATGATTAAGTCAGGTTTCATTACACTCTCGATTTCTTTGAGAAATTATCCCACTCTTCTGATTAAAACTCCCGCTCTTTTGACGCGCGCGGAGGTACAGCAGTACGTCACTCCGTGACGTATAGCAGCTACTACGTGACGTATAATACCAACTTTGTGGCGCGATTTAAAACGGGCGAAATAGCCGGAAACTAAGATCAGTCTCGCGCAATAAATATCGCTGTAAAAAATTTTGTTTTCGGCGGCAAAATTGTTTTGTGACATGATTGTCCCATTTCGGCTGTTTAAAAATACAGTATTCTTTCCGGTATTCTTTTTGATGCTCGGGTAATTCGTCAAAAGGTCTATTGCTGAGTTGGCGCCTTCCGGTCATGAGCTGACGTCTGATGCATTTAGAGGAGGTTGTTCCCAGGCTTTGATCAGTTGTTCGTAAATCTCGATGCAGTAATTTACTTACGCGGACTCATACCGGGACTTCCAACGAGAACGTCATTGGTTGTCGCTGCGTTCACGTGATTCCTCACACCAGCCAATGGGAGTGGGCTGCCACCCGGGAGCGAATCTCATTATTGCAATGGCGATCAAAAGTTCGAAGGGCACCGAGCCAACGAAATCTGCTCGAGTTGGCGGGTGATGTCTCGCCGGCCAAATTCGGCGGATTTAACCGTAACGTTTTAACGTCTCGCTTTCTTTGTCTTACGCTTCCACGAAGTTACACTGACGAAAAGGGTACTTTACGTTAAAACAAACACTCTTCGCAAAATCGCCAAACCCAAATTTTGTGTGTGTTGCGTGTAAGTGTGTGTCTGTGTGTGCGCGCGTGAGTGTGATGTGTGTGTATGTGTGTATGTTTTTCCCACTTGTGCAAAACAAACCGGCCACAAAAAGGACATGGTTGTAAACAAAACATTGCTGGAATGGACTAAAAAAATATGGAATTCGTCTTGTCGTCTGTAAAAATTTCCCTCTTTTTGCCTTCTCGGTGGAACCACGCCATTGGAATCACTCGAAAATAGGATGCCTTCAGCTGTGCACGTCAACCTGATCCCTGAACTTACACTTATTGACAACCTCACTGAACGTAGTTAAGTCTTTCATGAGTGAAAACGCAAATTCGAAGTTGTGAACGACGTAATATTGTTTTTAGAGAATGGCAACTAAATCAAATGAACCCAAGTTAATGACATTTCTTGACTGAGATATATTCCGCTCTATACGAAGTCCCCTCATTCACTTTCCGGCTACTTTTTCTTTTCGTTTTCCCTCGACGATAACAACCGCAAATGTCCACACTGCAAGACGCAGTGCCTTCGCTGGCCTGCTTCGAATAAATTACGTTCTCTTAATTTTTGTTTTCTTACTCGTCAGGACGAGCTCTTAGAAGGTAGCATTAGTCCACTTATACCCGAGAGGTCTCGTCAGTCGGTGTGCCTTTAGCATTCCGGAATGCGATTGATGTCTTTTTCGTCCGTTTCGTATGCATCGTGTGTTTTTAATGCTTAGCTCTCAGGCTCGCTACAACTGGTCTCGCAATTTCCTGCCGAATGTGTCCCGGCACAGAATTCACTTTCGGAAATTTCAAAGCACGTTTCAGCTTCTTCAAGATCTGAAGACTCTAAATCTAATTAGTGCGAGAGCGTTGTCAAAGTGGTTTAATAAATCTGATAGAATAATGAATAAAAAAGGAGGTCCAATACGCACAACCACCCTTTGAACATACAGTGATTCCACCCGTATTCGTCACCGTGCCTTTTTTTTTTATTGTTATTTCAAATATTTATAAGCTAAGTTTCCTAGCCAAACACGGCCTGTTACTCCAACACGACCTAGACTGACTAAGGCCTCTCCAATGCCTCCTCTCCACATGGCGTGACGTCAACCGATGTGCCCGGCTTCTCAGGCCATCTCGGCTCGGCTCGACGAAGCCGAGTTGAGCCGCCGGGCAAGTTAGCCTATTCGCCCACGCTGTTCGCCCGCCGTCAAATATGTCGTCAAATTTATCGAATACGCAGTCGTCAAAGGCAGAATGTATTTAATATGTACACGAAGTTTAGAACGTCCAGATAGTTGCGTGTTTCGCAGGGGTTCGTCGTCGTCTTTCCTTTAGTGAGCTCTCGTGCTCAGCACGATTCCAACACTAGACCTAGACCAGTTAAGGTTCAGTCATTCATAAAAGGCACGTAGAAATACCGTCACGCAAAACAAGATTGCATCTAACAGTTGCGTAGTTGTGAAGAAAAACTACCGTCTGCAAGTCCAACAAAACGAGGCCCAATCGAAACCGTTTCCTGCTTATCCTGATCTCAAATTCCTCTCCGTGCAGGTATCCATGTTGCCCACGTTTCTTGCACGTTTCTTCCACATCACAGCACACATCGCAACACACACTGTCACCTACAGATCATCCCTGGTTCGGTCAGAAATCACTTCAAACTGAAAAATGAATTCGACGAAACGCGCTACGCCTCTCTGCCGCCATTGCCAAACGACGGTAAAATAGAGGAGATGAGGATGATGTTGCGGCTCTTTCCCTTAGGAACGGGCGGGCTCGAACAGAGTTCGTGCCCAAGCCTGGGAAGCTGTGAATCTTAATGGCCCCTGATGGGAACCTACTATTTCCACCAGTCCTCCAGTCTTTCTTTTCTTTCTTCGCTTTTGGCGCGTGCAGATTGCTGGAGACTTTACAGCAGGCCTATCTGCATGTTCTCCCCGCCCTACAGTGAAGCCGAACGCCTAAGCGAGCGCGAGGGAGCTCCGAGGATGTGGTCCGTTGTCCTGTCGCCGAGTAGACTGGAGACTCGCGCGCAATCTCGATCTATGCGTGGCACGTTTTTTTCGTGGGCCACGCGCGCCCTCCACACACTCATGGTTACAATGTCGTCGAAGCGCCGCTTGTAAGGCAGCGTCCCGAGAGCCCCGGTTCGTGCTTCAAACAGCAGGCGACTGCCTTGCCTGTTTGTCGTACGGCCGGTTCTCCGAAGTTAGAGATCCTCAATATGCTCCCCCCTTCGGGGGAGCAGAGTTGCGCGTTTGTTTTCTCCGAGCCGCCATCGATCACAGGAAAAGCAAAGCATCCAGCGCCGTGCAGGAAAGCCGGCACTACAGTCACCCGCCGAGGATGAACGCGCAACTCTGCTACTGTATACGTAGCAATATGCCAGAACTCTCTCCGAAGTGATGACCCAACACGCCCTGGCGGCCGGACGCATAGCATGACGCCAGAGGAAGAGCGCAGAGGCCTTAGAGTCTAGATGGTGGTGGTCACTCTGAGACTCCTAGGGGATCTTTCTACGAGTTATTTTACATTAACTACCCACGTGTTCCGTTTAGAATTCTGTCTGTCTGCAATTGTGTAGGGCCCTGAATGTCTCGGAACCGAACCTATCTCCTCGCTGAGACACAGCCGCAAATAAGGTTTTCACCACGGCGTCTGAAAGACGTCTTCGACTGGTGGGAAATGTAGTGCCCTACACACCGCCCATGTATCGAAGGTGGTCTAGAAGTAGCGAAAAATGACGTCACGGGAGCCGTGGCGTTACGCTGTCGGATGTCGCGATCCTGCAGGTTGGTCGTAGAAGCTCCGGCAACAAAAGAGTATACGAGCGAACGCGAGTGGCGCTGTCGTCGCAGTGTCCCAAACTCCATGGATGCCGAAGCTTCCGTGAACTGTGCAGAACAGGCGCCTGCCGCATCCATTTCCACGCTGCCGTACCACCACCGCCAGGATCGCGGCAGGCAACAGCATGACACTTATGACGTCATTAGCCGGAAACCGGGGAACCACATTTGAGGATGCGATAAACGCACCAGTTGGAGACGCGTTCCAGAAACGCACCATAGTTTTGGCCGGAACGTGCGACGGTGTTGAAGACATAGGCCATTGTGTGACAAAGACCAAAATGAAAAAACACACAAAAACCTGCACTTTGGCCTTGGATTTTTTCCTATAATCGCCTTCTGCGCGTTGCCATCATTTGTCTATCATGGGCTGTTGAACCTGTTCTGCGCTTGCGCAGTAGCTCTCTTCCATGAAATATGAGACGCCGCGCACGCGTCCATGGCCCGGTGTGACTCAGCATTTTTTCGCCTGGGCAATAAGCTCTGCGCAGGTACATATACTCGGTTTAAATAAGTTTAAGTCCTTCCCCGCCAAAGGTGCGCCGTCATGGTGCCCATCGCCTTTGTGCGCTAGCCATCACCGAGTAAACCAATCATGTGCAGTGAATGCACCGCAATCTTGCGTTTCCTTTTTCTTTTTGTTTGTTTAGCCGGTGATTGCAAGCCCACAAAGACGACGTGCGCCGTGACGATGCTCTTTTGGAGCTCCCTGATTGGCTCAGTCGTATCGTATACGTCGGCTGCGATTGGCCAGGTCCTCACACCGCTGACCAATCGCAGCAGGCGTCGATGTCCCGGTCCCATCTTGGTCCCGCCGTGTAACGATAATTCGTGTCTCGGGTGTTCATCCGGTAAAAGTATTTCATTGCGCGTGTCTTCCTTTTTTTTTATTTTATTTCCAGCTTTACGGAGACGAGTACCCGGACGGCTCGATCGACAGCGGGAGCTATGAGCAGGGCTTCACGACGACCGAGTAAGACGGCTCTCAAAACTTCTTAGTGTGTGTGCTCAATCTTTTCCACGGTAATTGGTTTTTTGGGCGCTATGCGCCTCGAACCTGAAAGATCTCATTACCGTCAAAATGCAGCTTACGCGAGGGGGATATTCATATGAGTTTCATTACCGCCCACTTGGATTTGTAGTAAAGCACAAATTATTTGCATACCGTTTCTTTTTTTCTTTTTTTCCTGTGCGCCCGCACCCACTTTTTTTTATCAAAAATTAATAAAAATTATTAAATAGATTCGGTTCATCACTAGCTCGCACACTGAGCAGTAAAACTGAACACTGGAGGACTCAGAGAACCGGCCAAAAGAAAGAGTGTGGTATAAAAAAGCTGTACATCTCTCCTTGGAAGGCAAAAAATATAGTTTTTTGTTGTTTGTTGTTGTTTTCACCGCAAAAAAAAATTACGCGTTGCTGAACGTTTAGTCCCCACCCAAATGTAGCGCTCGCGGTCCGAACCAGACGCCAAAGTTTCAGCACTAACCGTTATATTGTTAAAAAAATTATAAGTGATTTTTTTTTCAGTTTTATCTTTAGTGGGAAAATAGCGGCCGATAGAGCTCTCAAACACATGGGGCTCTATGGCACCAGTTACCGAAAACGGGAAAAAATGGGCTCCATTTTCCCATTCAAAAATGTTAGAAAACCACTTAGAACCTTTGCGTAAGATAACGGCTAGTGTTGAAACTTTGGCATCTGGTTTTAACCCCTAAACCTACATCTTGGCGGAAAATGCGCAAACGGCGATGCATAGTTTATTTTTATAGCAAAACAAAAATATTGTATTTTTGTGTGTGTGTGTGAAATGGGAGAAAGGGGGGGGGGGGAGAGAGAAATACTTTGTGTATCATTTGCACTCATGCTTTATTCAAGAACCGATAAAAAAAATGCCGTGATATAACGCTTTTCGATAAGCATGAATGGCCTAACGGGCTCGCATCGTTGCCAGCACTCTGACCTGAAAAAAAAAAAACTTTGTACAGGAAGGTATTTAATGTGTCGCCCTTTCTCTAGGTATGCGTAGTTTTAGCGAAGCAAAAGACGTAAGTGGCAGAAACAAAGATGGTATTGATGGATGTCAGCCTCCCCCCCCCTGGTTTCTGCTCCTCTGAATTCCGTATTTACTCGAGTAATAGCCGCACTATTTATGAACAAGGCCCTTGCGTCTACTTTCCCACAGAACACATATACAGCCAATCATTGCGTTGCGCATAAATAACACAGCGAATAACCAGATCGAGAACACGATTCTCCATACAAATGCAATTTTCGCAGATGGTATGTTCGCACGAAGACTTTATCTCTGTCCTGTAAACAGCTGGAATCATGCTGTCGATCGCGGTGATTGGCAATCTGCGTGCTCCGCGGAAAAGCGAACCCTCAGGTTTTCTTCATAAACAGTGCGGCTATTACTCGAGTAAATACAGTTTTTCATTTCTTAATGTGCTCCCTGTATTGCTTTTGTTTTGTGCTTGCGCACGTGTGCGTGCACGTGTGTGGGTGTGTGCGTGTGACTTTATCTGGCCGTGTTCGGTTTCCTTCTTTTCGCAGGCTACAAAATATCTTATTATAAATAAGCCTTCACCAGAGTCACCGCTAGGGAGCGCATGCGTTTCAAAAGGGAGCGAAATAAACCGGTGCCCAGCGAAAACACCGCGTCACAGAGCCTTTCGGCAGTGAATTATTACGAGCTGTCGAGTTCCCTTTAATTAATTGGCTCGCGTTGCTACATCAAATTAATTATTAGCGTGCCGTAGTTATGGCTCCAAACGGCCAGGCAGGATGCATCAAAGGAACAGCGAACAAAGCTCGCACGCTATACAGGCTTGCTCTTATTGTTTACGATGATCGAATTTTTGCGCCGCTCTGAACGCTTGCTCGGGAAGGCTTTGTTAGGGCTTTTGTTTAAACGTTCTTGCCTCCCGGTTGTGGTTTGATGCAGGGAGCAGGGGTTCGCGCGCCACCACGCGGACAACTTGCAAGACAATGGATTCGCAGCAGATGGCGAGTTTATGGGTACGCCATAGTTTTGTTCTTGTCACACAAATAGTACATGTAATATTTACATTTTGTTTTTCTGAAAAGCAACCTCAAGCCCTTCTATAAATTGGGCGATGTATGTAATGGGCTCATTCGGGGACCACGTGGTTTTGGTCTCTTTGGCTGCCATACTAAAATAATTCTAAAACCAGTATAGAACCAATGTGCACAGCAGGCTCAAGATTAGCATCCGCACTTGAGTGTTCGTACGTTAAAAATGAACAAATCACTCCTCTATGTTGAACGGGTGTGTCTGGTCAGCATCACTTTGATTAAAAGGCCGTTAGCGTTGTTTTGTCTAGATGACGTCTGTCAGATCCGCCAAGATCCAAGTGCGTCTTGGCCCATTCATGCCGTCGACTGTTTCTTAGTACAGCCAACACTAGACTGCTCTAGATTGCGCTTCGTCTCCAAACTCCGAACGACTCAGTATTTCCGTAACGCAGCGCTAATATTGAGTATTGCCTGTTGAAACTAGAATAACTGGTTAGATGGTGCTGGCCGTCGCCTTATTAAAAAGGTTCAGCCGTTATTTGCCCCTTCATTCATTCGTTCATCCAGCAGATAACGTAATTTTTCCCATACGATGCTTCAGAGCACTTTTCCCGTCACTGCCTTGAAGACAAGCGGTTTGAGTAGTTTCTCGTTTTGAACAGTAATTAATCTGATTTTATTATGTTTGCAAACCCCCTTTTTAAAAAAGAACACTAATACTTTAAAAAAATTCTTTTGATTTTTTCTCAGGCGACTTTATCTGGTGTCAAGAGACTACCCAATCAATATTTTGCTACCGTTACGTATATTTTAATAAAGCCGAAAAACTCAACTGCTCGAAACCGAAACTGAAACACGAGCACAGAAGCTCATGGCCGCAAGTTACGTAACTACAGCCGTTCGCGCTTTTTTTCGTTTTTTTTTTCGTTTTTTGGCGTGTGAAGCAGACGACGACAATGACTAAGTCACGTGTGCCGTTTGTCGTGCGATGGCTTCGGCGCTTATATTCCTTCCGCTCGATGTCCTGCGCTCAAAGTTCGATTGGCCGGTACCACGAACGACAGTTCCGAAGTAGCGGTCTCACGTCCGTCGCAACGTCAGTCCTTCTTGCGCCGCCATCCCGCGGTCCGTTGCCATACTGATAATGACGTGCACATGTACTCCCTACAATCTGTGCAACATTTTCTCTTTTTTTTTTTTTTTTTTTGAGCAACGAATTTGCAGATTTTTAGAGGCCACAAAAATTGGGTTCCTATTTTTTTATATTGAATGTGGGCCTTTATGGTGCCCACGACTTGAAATATATTTGGTATACATAGTTTGAAAGCCACGGGACCATGAAAGAGCGAGTGAGCGCGACTGAAACAGATCAGTTCTCGATAGGCTGTTTTCAGGCGGAAAGAAAACGAATTTCGAGCCCCAAATTATGTTCTAGGTAGTTGGATCATGTTCAAATGAAAACCCCGGCGGCCACAAATAACCTGTCAGTGTCCCTTTGAGTAAAGAAAGGTGCACGTTTTTATTGAGAATTCAACTGCGTTGTTAGACTTGCGATACATTAATACGTAGAAATATGAATTGTCGTATAATGTCGTATATTAGAGAGCATTATTAAATGTCCTCGTCGCCTGTCCTACAGCCTTTGAAGTTGCTTTCCGGGCTGTAACCGAACTATCGTCTATTTTCAGAATGGACGGAGCCTCCACTGCGAAGCCACTGTCACCTGCCGTCGCGGTTGAAGCCCTCTCAGACCTCCGCGCGCCGACTCTACCGACCGTATGGTCCCTTGCCGTCGAGATTTTAAGTGCACCGTAAAGTGGGCTGAACCCTCCTGCGTCAAGTACTCTACGTCACAGGGATCCATAAACGAGATGTGAGAGAGCAGGCGTCCGCTCTGTAGACGCACAAGTCAATCCTGGAACTTCTGAGGACCACGATGGGACTGGGTAGAGTGGGTGTCATCGGTACAGGCGGTTAAAGTAACGATGAACAGTTGATGAAGTTCGTGGCATTGTACGGCAAGGTGGCTTCAACCCTGCCATCAGGCAGCAGGAACCAAGAACCACTGCCATCGAAGAAGGATTCAAGATTCGAACGCTCGCGTTCGCTCAGCAGACGCGCGACCAAAACCTGGAACTTCTGCGGACCATGATGGAACTAGTTAAAGTGGGAGCCATCGGGAAGATGGCTGAAAGTATCGAAGAAGTTTGAAGCTGGTGGCGTTGTATGACAAGATGACCTTAAGCCTCTTATCAGACAGCAAGAACCAAGGACCGTTGCCGAAGAAGAAGGACCTATCGATCGCCACGTACGTCTCTGGAGATGGACAGTCTCAACCAGAAACACTTGGCGACGAGGATGGGATTAGGTCTCGTGCATGGTGATCTCAGTTCCGAAGAGTAAACAAGTCAACCAGATTCTTCGAGCACTTGGTGACAAGACCAAGGTCAAAGAAACGTTACTCCTGTTGGGAGGTCAGCTCGGCTGCAGTACCAACTGTTTTATCTGGTCAGCAAGACGCTCATCGCCACCTGTCCGAAACTTTAAGAACATTAAGGTGTGACTAGTGTTAGAGATTCTGTACTCTTCAATCCACACGGCCGAGTCGTTTTTGAATACGTCTTTGAGCGTCGTGTTGAATCTTGACCTCTCGTAACTCACTGCGGAAATATTCACGACTTTGCGGGTTGAAATCGCACACCGAACATTTTTCAGCGCCGCTATCACATTCTTTTATTATGTGGAAAGATTTTCGAGAGATTGGCCAGCTGAAATTTATGCATACATCAGGCGTATACTTAAACTTAAAAATATACTTTCACTACAAAATTGGGCGAAATATTCAAAACCATAAAGACGTACTTTATTTTTCGATCAGACTTTGTTTTAGCACGAACCAACTGAAGCCCTGCAGTCTCTTGAAAATCTGCACCAGTTGAGTTATTACTTATTATGTACATGCAAGCAAGCCTGCTCACAGGAACTGTGGACCGTACGCCTACAATGGAACCTTCTTTTTCTTTTTTTTTTTTTTTTGCTACAGATTGAAGCATGGGCATGTATTCCGCGAAACAGTCAGCTCCACCCTCGAGCGACGTCAAAAACATTACCTGCTATGCTGACTCACTTATCCATTCGCGAACGTATTGTCGTGAGTTTCAGCAAAGCAAAAACTACATCAGATTATTCAAATCATCGAAGAGATACAGAGAACAGCACGTACGGCTTCAAACGTGGCGCAAATATGATCACTTCTGGATGGAACAAACACTAGTACGCTGTTCTGAAAAGTGAGACTGTAGGTAAGAATTTGCCAGCGCTTCTATCCAGCTGCTACTTCTTTTTCTTTCCTTTTTTTGTGTGGTTTTTTGATTGCCAGTGACTTCAGACTTAACTTACTTTTCGTTCAAAGTCTATTAAGGCCTATAAAAAGTACGTCCCCAAAGCCTATGTCACACTGCTAATTCATCGTACAAAAGACAACGTGCAGACGATGTCTGAAGACGTTTCATCCTATCGGTCTTGTCCCATTGGCCACACAAAACTCTGCAGACATGTTCGAAGTACTGTCGAGACCGGTTATAACGAAGTCGGTTATAACGAAAAAGCGGCTGCAGCAGAAGCGATCACGATTTCCCATTTCCTCTTGCACTTCGTTATAACCGAAGTCGGTTATAACGAAATAGCGGATATAGCGAAGTGATTTCCGATTCCCGTTGACTTCGTTATAACCGGTCTCGATAGGATAGGAGCAAATATACTTCAACAATACTTGGGGTGTGTCCACAGATGATTCTGGCATTATGTCTTGCCGTGAACATCGTGTCCTTTGTATGATGTAGGACCAGTGCGACTGGTGTAATACGCACTTTTGCCACATCGCCAGCGCTGTGAGCTCCAATCAATTCAGGATATTTCGGGATGTCCACGTGTGTCCGCGTTAATTTTTAAGGAGAGCGAGGGGGTCGGACGAAACCTAGCAAAAGACAAGCCGTATACAAGGCGAGCTCACGTGTCCAAGGATTTCTTACTTCGGAAGTCGTGTAAAGGATGTCTCGACCAAAGTGAACGCGCGTGTCTCCAGTACTCGTTATTGGAAGGGTGCAGGTGGTGTGACCTGGTGCTGTCCTTCGTTCTTTAAACATATTTAGCGAAGTATTGTTAGACGAGTCTTCATCGCAATCAATTAAGATTTGTTTTTTCCCCATATGTGCAATAACATACTGTAAGCCCTGCACATAGAACGCACAACCCTAGCCGCACCGAATAATGCGTTATGGAATGATTATACCCGTCGTTACATGCACTGCGAGAGGAACGTGTAGTGACGGAGTTGGAATTCTATTTTAATCAACCTTTTCACCGTTAGAGCACCTTCGTAGGCGTGACAGTCCGTTTACTTTCTTTCAGGCAGCGATAAACCAAACAAACGTTCATAATCCTGTGTCTTCTTTTCTATATTGCTGATTGTAATTGTGTTCGCGTTCTCAACCGGAATTCGTAGAACACTGTATAGTTTAATTTTTGCTCAACTTCTCGTTGAGAGTAGGACAGAGTTGTGCACGTCGACACGCGTGACCTGTCCGCGTAGCGTTCATGTGTTTGTTTGTTGTAAATTTTTTTAGGAATGTCACTTCTTTTTTCTTTTATCATACCCGGCCATTTCCAAGTGCTTTTTAGCGTCCAAGTTGACGAATGCAACTCGAAAAATATTTTAAGCAGTGGTTTAAAAACGTCATACCCGACCGTCAATAAAGAAGTGTACGCGACGGCGAATGGGTCATTCGGGATGGTGCAATGTCTTGTTGCTGTTTTTTGTACGGATTTTTTTAATTGTTTTTGGAAATAGAGGAATAGAAGTAGTGACGGCCCTTGAATCTCAAAATCATATGTATCGTGGTTTTCGTCTCAAACGACTGGGAATACGAAAAAATATATATATTTCTAGAAAAGGGGAGGAGGGAGGGCGATTGAGCTGAATTCATTGTAAGTAAACATTTAACGATTATCATAGGTAAGGTACCGAGAACGTTCTAATACATCTTAATTCGACCTTGTTTAGGACCAAAGCAAATTTTGCAAATACTTTAATCACTTTTCAACGAGGAAAGTCGGTGTGTCTTTCGGGATTTTACAAACTAGGAACAGAGCCGTTAAACGGGCCTCAATGACTATCAGAGAATAATCACTCCCCAAATTTACGCATACGCCCCAAAGAAGCAGGTGAATAAAATATATTCAATGGCTGACCGGCCGTACAACTGCCAGCCACTCCGCGTCAGCCTACGAAGAAGGTCGTGGTCCCACTGCTAATACATCATACAAACGACTGTCTGCAGGCAGCGTCTGGAGCGTGTTTCTTCTTTGCATGATGAACCTGTCATGCAAAAACTGTGTTCAGACATGTTCGGAGCATGTATGAAGCAAACATGCCTCGAAGATGCTTGAAGTGTATCCGCAGATATGTTTCTGTCGTCATGTTTGCGGAGAAACTCCGTGTCTTTTGTATGCCGTATGAAAAGTGGAAGTTCTCTGGGGAATTAGAGTGAGGTCCGTCCCAATTGGCGACTACTGTTACTTTCGGATTGCCAACTACTTGTCTTGACTTGTCTTGTCTTTGAGCGGGCAGAAGTGGTTGAACGTCTGCTCCCGCGAGCGACTCGCCTCCTGACGACAGGGACAAAAAGGAGGGGTTCGGTTGTTCCCCCAACCGACTTGGTTCTAGACAATGAATCTGTGTTGTTGTGTGATTGAAGAAGCGTTATTGCACATGCTGGTTATTCTGGGCCCAATGTGTTATCCATGCATCGTTTTGTTAACTTATAACGGCGAACGCTTTCCTTCGTATGTTGTGCGGTCCCCGTGTCAGTTGCTTCCTGTTGAGGTCCAAAGTACAATGTTTGTTTCTTTCTGTGTTGAATTCTGAGTCTCTGTGTGTTCGTTTGGAAATAACTCACAATTACCTCACTGATTTTATCCTTTCCTTCGAGAGGAGACCTTTGAAACACGTGTATCATCCGGAAGCATCATGGCAGGATTCAATTGTCTTCACAATGGAGAGTTTTAGGGAACCGTTTTTGCCACATCCGATACGGTACGATGGGCCCTCCGGTACGAACTGCACACATGGGAGTCTTCTGTGCTAGCGCATGCGCAGTTCGTACTGGAGGGCCCATGGTTCCGTGTCAGATGTGCAAAAACGGTTCCCTAAAGCTCCCCAATATTAAACCTGAAATACCGCTACCGTACAAGTGGCAAAACGCAACCCCAACACCGCCTAGATAACATAAAACCCATGAACTACTCCTCATTCAACAATTGACGTCAGCGCACTTTGTCCGACGTCATAAAACGTCCTACCATCACCACGCACCGAACAGGATGACAGTGTTTAGCTAGAGGGGACGCGTGCCACCACACGTGCTTCGACATCCGGCAGAGTGCGTTTACGTTTGTGGTGGGTGAGGAAGATTGAACGGGCCTATGGTTTAGATAAATGCTTTAATATAGCCAGATGCTCCAGAGGCTCCTCCTAGAGCCACATTACCGCCAGCCAGTGTTTCTCCGCAATGCGCAAATAGTCCGGTATACCGAGGCGCACGTCGCGCTGACGTCCCAGGGAATAGGTGCATTCTGCTCACCATCGAGATTCGAGAAGGACAAGGCAAGGTGGACACCGAGAAAACACATCTTTATCCGAACAGGCCCAGCAATCGAGTGCTACCCTATCGCGCAACCTGGGCCGCGCCAACGTCTTTCTCTTCCAGATGCCCACACGTCGCCTAACTCGCGATGCTAATGC
>JAZHYW010025943.1:0-26590 GCA_037355805.1 Ixodes ricinus | reverse complement strand
ATTGACAAAATATAACTTAGTAGAAGCTCATTTGATCTTCTGATTATGCTTAAGTTATATAGCTATTATTGACACAAAAAAAGCTTTATAGAAGCAACATTTTCCTTACTCAGTCGATTACTTTGAAATATTGACAAATGCGACTACATAAAAGTTCAGCTAAGATTTGGATTACTCCTTTGATTAATTTTTGTTACTATTCACCCAATTGACTTTCAATTAACACAATTAACCTAGTGAATACTTTTATCTTTTCCAGTTATTTTAGTATCACAACTGAGATTATACCAGCATTATTGACATCTTGATTACTTTGAATAACTAGTGACTTATTTGACTTCATGTTGGTCTAATAGGCACAATCATCACTCTTAATTAGGTATTATTACTGTGAGTTTTTTTATACAACCAAGTGATTTATTATTAGCTGGGTTGCCATTATGATCACTCTTGCTTGAGCTTTCTATTGACTCAAGGGAGTTTGATTCTGCCTAAATGACATCATGATCACTCTTGTGATTACTTGGAGCAAATATTATAAGCTCGAGTCACATTATTCTTTTGATTACTTCAAGCTACATTTTGACCCAATGAACCTTAATTCATCCGAATTGACACCTGGAGGACTCCATTACTTTAAGCTAATATTCAACCAATTGATTTGGTATGAGCTTGACATTATGATTTCTATTTTGATTACTACTTCGAGTTACTAGTAACTCAATCAACTTTATATCAGCCTAACTGAGATATTGCTGATTCTGTTTACTTCGAGTTGTTATACCACCGATTGATCTATTATAAGCTCAATTCACACTATCATTACTCTTTTAACTAACCTCAAGTTACTCTTGACCCAATGAACTTCAATTTGGCCTAATTGACATTTTTATCTCTTTTCATTACTTTGAAATCATATTCAATGAATTGATTTATTATGAGCTTAATTGACATAATTATTATTATTATTAATATTATTATTACCATCATCATCATCATCATCACATCATGTAAAAGCGAACCACTGTCTACTATGCTATTTACTATATTGTACAGGAAAACTAAGTTGTGCTCTGCTCTTTCTATCGGACAAAGGTACCAGCGAAACCTCATTAAGGAGAAAAGTATAGTGAAAATAAAAACGACATTGGAAGTAGCTATAGTAAACAATACGTATTAGCCTTTGTTGCACATTTTCAATGGCCATTGTCCGCATTTTCGATAACGAACTCCATGCCACAGAACCGAACTCAAGCCTAGACCTAACTAGGGTACATATAAATGAATAAACGAGGCCAGTTTCCTAAACTGCCAAATAATGCGAGATATGACTCCCAACCATTGCTGCTTTGAGTTTACCTAGTGCAGCAGGTACAGGTAAACCAAACGCAGCTATTATCTCGCATTACTCGACAGTTTAGGAACCCGGCCTCCTTTATTGGTTTATTTTGTGATTACCGTTTTAATTACATTGAGTTACTATTGATCCAATCACCCTAATTTGACCTACCAGTAATATCCCAAGAGATAGCCCCCCTGAAATTGAAAGTAAACCGGGTGAAAATAAGGCGTACACTCACTTTTGGTGTGCGATCAAAAGTTTTAAAATGTGCAAGTTTTAGATTTTGTGAGGCTTGAAACTTGTAGTCCCAAGGAGGGTCGATAAACCAAAGACGACTGTCCTTCCCATTCAGCAACTTTCGCCCATCTCCTGCCGTGGTTAAGTAACACAATTTCTGCTGAGGCTAGCTCCAATGGCCAGGGCCCTGCAATTACTAAAAGTGGGCTATCTGTGTTTTTCGAAAAAAGAACAAATCATACCAAAAATAGGAGCGGGTTATCTTTCAGGGGTGGAGCATCTCTCGGGATATTACGGTAATTCATATTTTGGTGACTCTCTCGATTACTTAAAGTTATTATACAACCAGCTGATCTATTATGAGCTCAAGTCACAGTACCACTCTTTTGATTACTTGGAATTACTTTGACACAATGTACTGTGATTCGGTCTAATTGACATTGTGATGACTTTTGATTACTTTGAGCTAATATAGAACCAATGATTTATTATGAGCATAGGAGACCCTTTTCAAAAATCCATCGAGCAACATTGGCGGGCTCACGAAGCTCATGATTGGACCCGAGTCAACGCTGATACACCCCTCGTGTCAAAATACACGCCCAGAGTATGGGAGCAAGCAATGGCGGACAGGGATCTATTGACATTACCCTTTTGATTACTTGGGGGTTACTTTTGACCCAGTGGACTTTAAAGGGGCACTAAAGTGCATTTTGAGATCCTCATTTTATGGTCACTAACTCAATCTGCGAGCTCTGAGCACCTAATAAACCCGAAACTACACTAGTGCGCACCACATAGTAAAAGTGATCAAAGATCCCGACACTTACCATTGGTGCAGAACGACAGATGGCGCCACCGAATCTCGCTGAATAGGGTCGAACGACAGACGTCGCTTGTCAGCTGCTCGCGAGTGATGGGTCCCTGCGCGGACGAGCAGCCGACCAGTCCCGCCTGTCCACGCGGGAACCCGCCGCTCGCGAGTGGCTGACAAGTGCAGTTTATCGTTCGACCCTATTCAGCGAGGTTCGGTGGTGCCGATCTGTCGTTCTGCACCGATGGTAGGTGTCAGATCTTTGATCCCTTTTCTAATATGAAAATCGGCCGTGCATTAATGTAATTTCGGGTTTCTTAGGATGCTCAGAGCTCGTAGATTGAGAGGACAAAAAAGGAGATCTCAAAACGCACTTTATTGCCTCTTAATTCAGCCTCTGTTGACTCTTGATTACTTAGTGCTTTTACCACCAATTAATCTGGTAGAAGCTCAATTACATTAACAATACTTTTTTTATTACTTTGAGTTGCTTTTAACACAATGGACTGTATTTCGACTACTAACTTACATCGTGACTACTCACTCCATTACTTTGAGCTAAATGATATATTATGAGCTCATTTGTTATTATGATTACTCTTTTGATTACTTTGAGTTACCATTGATGGAATAAGCTTTATATTGGCCTAATCGACATTTTGGTGACTCGATTACTTCGAGTTGCTATACCACAAACTGCTCTTATTATAAGCTCAATTCACATTACTATTATTCTTGATTACTTCAAGTTACTTTTGACCCATAGACTTTAATTCGGCCTAATGAACATTATGATGACTCTTGATTACTTTGAGCTAATATTCAAGTAAATTAATTATTATGAGCCTAACTCACATTATGATTCCTCTTTTGATTATTTTGAGTTACTATTGAGCAAATGGACTTTAATTAAGGCTAATTGACATTTTGGTGACCTTTTTTTATAATTTCATCTTATTATACCACCAACTGATCTATTATGAGCTCAATTCGCATTGCTATTACCGGGAGTTGTAAAAGTTACTTCAAAAAATGTGCCTAAGATACAGTTACAGTTAATCATACGAAAAGGTACCTAAGTACGTACTTTGGTACTTCGTTTGAAAAAGTACCCAGGTACAGGTACAGTTACTTTAAAGATACTTTATTTTCCCCGAATTCGTGAATATATACTGGAAGTAAAGCTTTTTATACTAAGGATAAACACAAAAACAAGTTCGATAAAAGTGCTTTATGAGTGTCAATGCGAGAAATAAAAAAGACCGTATTCACATGAGCCGGTGCTGACTTCAAAGCGCCCAGAATACGTCGGCCGCATGAAGAAACGCATGAGTCGAGAGACATAGGCACATAAGCTTTGCGACATCGAACAAGGCTCCAGCTTCCTCGTTTTTTTGTGTTTTTTTCTCTTTTTCGCTAGTTTGAAGAAAAACAAGTTTTTTTTTTTTTCTAACTTTCTTAGTTTTGGTAACCGCCGAATTTGAGTCCGATTTATGGAGTGGAAACGATATTATATCCGCTATGTTACATTTCCTTATGGTTGTAATTATAATTCGTATTCTTTTATATTTTCTATTGTATTTATGGCAGAAGAGAGCCGTCATCAGGACAAGATACAGGCAACAGAAACGGTGCACATCTTTCAAGTTATCTCTTCTCTTGTAGAGCTGTCAGAGGAGCTTCACACACGCAATGAAGTCGATTTTGGCTGGAGATGATGGAAGCAGGTCGCTATTTGCCCTAAACGTAGTTCCGAAGCGATTCGATAAATTGGTGTCGCTTGAACGGCATCGCTAATCCACCGTTCGCTCAAATGAACACCGCCATTCGCTAAAGCGTCGTTCGATGAAAAATCGTGGACGGGGCTTCGTTCGCTAAAACGTCGTTCGATCAAGCCAGTGCCTCCCAGGTCGTACCCAACTCAACGTCTATCACGGCACATGGTAGTATGGTAATACTTCAAGATTTATGGTTTCTATCGTGTTGATGAAGTGAATAAAAAAGTACCTGTAAAAAGTAACTTCACTTAGTTACAAGTTACTGAGAAAAATGACAAAGTCAAAAGTCAAATTTGGGGTCTTACGTTGCCAAACCTACGAGACGGGCATCTGGCACGTCCCAGCGAGAGGACTGAGGATTAATTTGGACCACCTGGGGATCTTTCGGCGTGCAACCTGAAAGCTCGGTTACGACGGGCGCCTAGCACGCAATAGGCCTCCAGTCAGATTGCGGGCACTCCTCGGCCGGGGACTGGGCAGAACCCGCCGCGCTGTGGGATCCGTAGGCCAGCGCCCCAAGCCTCGGGAGCCACCGAGGCGAGCTGAACTGAAAAATGTACCTAAGACACAGATACAGATACCGAGAAATGAAAGTACCTAGGTTTGTACCTCTCAGGGTACACCGGCGCTCAGGTTACTACAAAGTACCTGGATACCGATTTTCAGTTACTTGGCCACTAGGTACTTTACAACCCTGATTATTACCCTGATGACTTCGAGTCAATTTAGATACAATGGACTTTAATTCAGCCTAATTTACATTATGATGGCTCTAGATTAGTTTGAGCTATATTTAACCAGTTCATTTATTACGAGCTCAATTCATATTATAATTAATCTTGATTACTTTGAGTTGTTATCGACCCAACAGACTTGAATTCTGCCTAAAAGACATTTTGTGATTTGATTATTTTGGAGTTATATCACTCAACTAATCTGTTATGAGCTCAGATCACATTGATATTCCTCTCGATTTCTTCTAGTTATTTTTGACCTAATGACATTAGTTGGCCTGATTGACACTGTAATTATCTTTAATTAATTTGGGCCTAATAGTCTATAATAAATAAATTGTTTGAATAATAACTCAAAGTAATTAAAAGAGCTATCAGAATGTCAATTAGGCAAAATTAAAGTCCACTGAGTCAATATCAACTTAAATAAAGAAGAGTATTCATAATGCTAATGAGGCTCATATTAAATTAATTGGTTGGAATAATAGCTCAAAGTAATCAAAAGAATCATCACAATGTCAATTAGGCTGAATTGAAGTTCTTTGAGCCAGCAGTAACTCGAAGTAATCAAAAGAGTAATATTTCTGTGAATCCTGCTCATAATAGATCAATTGGTGGTATAACTCAAAATAATAAAGAGTCACTAAAACGTATATTGGGCCGAAGTAGTAGTAGTAGTAGATTGAGGTTTTATGCAATAAAGCAACTAAGGCTATGATGCGCTAAGAAATGAAACTATTGCATAAGAGATTTGAGGCAAAGAAAGAGCTTTAGTAGCTGGTAATTTATAAACTTATGAACATGAAAAATGTATAACATATGAGCAGAACCTTAGATTATAAATAAGGCTACAATTTACGTAAAATATCAATACTTTCTAAAACCTAAAAACCTGGAGTGGGTGGAGTAGTGGCTTATTTCCAAGTAACACACACAGGCGTAAAGAAGGATGTACTCACTTGATCGAACGACGTTTTAGCTGAACACCCATATGTTTCACCGAATGACACTTTAGCAAATAGCCGGCCGCCCCGAGGCGGCAGTTTATGCGGGTGGGCCAAGTGGGTTCGACAATTTCGGTAATGAGCCACTGCAGACTGTCGCCACAAAGTAGAGTGTAAGCGCAGCGCAGGGGGTGGCTAACACGCGCCCGTCAGCTTCGCTAAAACATTGATTGCCAAATGCGCACTGTTCGGCTAAAACGTCACTCGCTCATGTGATATGGACCCGTTCTCACGGGTCCATATCGCATGAGCGAATGACGTTTCAGCGAACAGCGACATTTGAGCGAATCAACGTTTTAGCAGATAACGGGGCGTGTGTTAAGTCAACCCCCCCCCCCATAGGGAGGTTTTAGTTAGGGTGGGCGTAACTGCTAGATCAGGGATCACGGGATATGGACGCCATTTAATTGCTAATATTTTGCTGGGAGTCTATGGGGCAAAGGGTAGTCTTATTTCTAACTCAGGTCATAAGAGCCCATTAATGTGCTTGAATAATTTACGCAAGGTATAAATGATTACTTTTCTATAGCCACCAGTTTTGTTCCGATAGGTTAAGTATTTGTTTAGACGCGAAAATGGTAAATTCCGCCGTCTTGGACGTAGCTGCTTGTTTGGCAACCCTGCTTTCTCCTCTCGACGTTTGCAGTTCCCGGAGCGAGAAGGAAGCGAGAAAGGCTACGCCGAGGCGTTTGTTGCTTGCAATGGGAGGTGAGAGGAAGAAAGGCCACATGGGGCAACAAAGCGGGCGTCTGCCTCGTGTAGGCAACAATGACGCATATCCTTTCCCAATCCTCTCCCTCAGGCACCGCCATTAAACTGCAAACATTCTCCAGGATTTGAGTTGCAACCATCCTAACTCGAGCCTCCCTGACCCCCCCGCGCTGTGCTTACGCCGCTTCGTGGCAACAGTTGGCAGCTCATTACAAAAATGTGAACCCCTTTGGCCCACCTCGTAAACGCCGCCTTGCGGCAGCCGACCTATTCGCTAAAGTGTCATTAGGTGAAACGTGGGCGTTAGCTAAACGTCATTTGATCAAGTGAGTGCCTCCTGAGAAAATGACGTCACATGACTTTGTGTCACGTCACCTATGAACAAACTCTGTTCCTCCGCTAGATTTAGCGGGAAAGATGTTACATGACCTCAACACCAATTCAATTCCCCGCTAGATTTAGGGGGAACCGAATAGGTATTGAGGTCACATGACGTCAGTTTTACCGCTAAATTTAGTAGAGAAATTAATGCACAGCAATGATAGAAGGGTAGGAGAGGGCATGACATCCAGCCGGGTAGCCTCCACAAGCCATGTTCCCTTGACGCCTTGCCTCTTTCTCATTTTCCTCCTCACTCTCCTCACTTATCAGCCCAACATGACCACATCACGTGACCGTAGCCAGCCTTCGTCTAGCCTTCGATCTGATAAAACCTACCAGACGGAGCGCGCGCAAGCCTGCAAGCAATTGACGATTTGCAAAATAGTGCGCGCCACCTATCGCGGCAACGCTGGAAACATGGGTGCGAGGCTGGAAGGTGGTTGGAAAACAACTAGGCTTCGTGATGCATAGTTTTGGTTTGCCTTGAAATACGTGGGCGTAAAGCTGCGTGCACGCAAGCTGTCCGTCCGTGCAGCCTCTTCTCCCTATCAGGGTGCTGCAAAATCGACGCATCCGCGACAAAATGCGCGCGCAGATCCGGCAGCTGGTGCGTTCTAATTGGCTGCCATGGCGAGCCAGTCCGTGTTTCTCGTCCTCACGAGACAGCTATCGCAAGCTTCTCTTTTCAGCAGGATACAACCTGCGCCTAGGAGTGAAATCTAGAAACAAAGCTCGAGCGTTCTCTCTGCCGTGCAGAATGTAGAGTGCAACCACTGCGCAACACAGTGGGCCAGTATGACGGTAAGCAAAGCGACTCGAACTCTCGCCCGGCGCAGTAGCTGCAAGTAACTCGCCGCGCCTCTATCGCAGCTCTAGTGAATATCCGCACGCCCATTTGTTCTCCAACCAAACTCTTGCTCGCCGCATGCGCAGCAGCTGTCTTGCAAATCGTGGATTCTCCTACAATCAACCATCCATCTCGCACGTGACATGTCACGCGCACCAGTCGCCAGAGAGATCTGCGGCCGCACTGGACACAATATCGTTTTAACTTTGTATGACTAGGCTTCACCACTATTGCAACGTGCGCCCTCCTAGTGACTTATAACCTTCTTGATGCGCAGTGGTTCCATTACGGAACGTCACGACCTACATACCAAGTCAGTTTCTTCGCTAAATTTAGCGGGGTGAATTGTTGTATAGGTCTGCGACGTCCTGCGGCGCGCGCTTACGCCGACGCCGCGGAAACCGGGAACGAGCGCTCTAAGAGCTGCGCTCTAAAAACTGAAATTATGTTTAAGATTGCCATAGGCAATACATGGGCTGTTCTACTGCGGTATCCTCTTAACTGGTTATTGCACGTGGTCACTGAACCGGTATCATTTCTCGCGGACGGAGCGGAGAGGAAGTGCGACGGCTTGAGCGTGCGGCCTCGCCGCTGGACGCAGTGAAAACTCACCTCCGTCTTGTGGGCCGTCTCCTTGACGAAGCGCTCGAACTCGGCGTTGCTCACTTCGTGCACGTCCATGTGAAGTCGGAGACGGCAACCCTCCTCGTCGGCGCCTCGCCGTCGGCCACGAAGACCGGCTTGTCCGTGCCCATGCTGAACTCTCCGCCCCTGATGAGCACCATCTGGTCGGTGCGCGCTGTCGGAGCCCCTCCGGGCTCGTCTCCGGGCTCGTCTGGGACCACCGGCGTCTCCTCGGGATCGCGCTCGCCCCGTTTCAGGGACGAGCAGCCGCAAGACAAAGCGCTGCCCTCCGATGGCTCGTCGCTCGAGCACTGGGACGCGGGCGGCGGGCTCTGCTGGTCTTCAGCCCCGACGGCCACGGGACAGGAGGGCCAAAAGGAACAGTGTGCACATGGCAGGCAATCGACGGGTGTCCCGCAGCCACCGCAGCATCGAACGCCTGCGCAGCTTCGTCTACTGTCACAGATGTGTGTGCCGGAAACAAGAAAATAGACAACGCGGTTCAACATGTGGTTGTCGGCGTTCAGCTTCAAAACTGGGACAACTGGGAGACAGGAGACAGCTGTCCCACTGATCTCTCTGACAATTGCTGGATCGCCGCGTCCCCAGTATAAATGAAGCCACTAGACGGCCACCTTGCATGCTGACAAATCGTGTTTTTGGAGCGTTGCAGAGGCTGGCGGCAGCGTGCTGAAGGGACGTTTTCTACTCGTTCGTCCTCGAACGCTGAAGAAGTTCTTTAAAACACTGTGTAAGCCGTGAGACTTGCCGATGAAAATACGTGTAAATTTTTACGGAAGCGAAATGACGCAGGAAGAAGGCGCAACTTGTATAAACCAAGTTTTGCCGGTCTGGCGGCGTGTTCAAACGCTTGGCACGCCTAAGCGCTGCGTCTTTGTGCCTTCGCACGCTTAGATACTGATCAAGAATCGACACCGTGTGGATGTGTTTTGCGAGTGCAATGTGCATGAAGCCATATGTTCCTCTGAAGCAGCGTTTTACTTTACTCTAACAACTGTATTTGTAACTTCCGGTACTCGCAGTCCAGGAACGAGCTTGATCCAGCGTCCAGTGGCGACGGAAGAGGGAGAAGGTACGTCTTTCTTTCTTCGTTAGACGGTTTACAGAATACCGCGCACAACAGCTCCTCATCACTGATCAGTGCTGGCTCATTATCAAGCTACTTTATTGCACTTGACGTTTGAGCGTGGCTCGCCTAATTGTGATTGGTCAACAGATTGCACACGATCGTATGGGCCGCGCTCCAAATTTTTTTATTCTCGCCATCTTGTAGTTCTGATTGAAACCCTCCTTGCTCCAGCGTTGCTCTATTTTGTGCTGCCATGTGATCCATTAGAGTAGATTTGGAACATTGCCTATAGTTAATAGTGCATAAGAGCAACCACACAAATTGTCCCCCCCCCCCTTTTACGGTAACTCGCTGGAACAGCTGGACGATCCGGAACTCCGTGGTTGATATATTATGCAAAGACATATACGCGCGACACACCTTCAAAACTTTGCCGCGGCGCCGATTCTTGATTGGTATCCAAGCGTGCGAAGGCACAGAGATGCAGCGCTTCTGCGTGCCATGGAAGCTTTGATCACGCCCCGAGACCGGCGAAACTTGGTTTCGACAAGTGTGCCTCTTCCTGCGGCTAACGTGCTTCCATAAAACTTTCCACGTGTTCTCAACGGCAAGTCTCACGACTCACACGGGGCTTTAATAGAACTTATTCAGCATTTGGCTATGAACGAGTCAAAAACGTGTATTCAACACGCTGCCGCCAGCCTCCGCAACGCTCCGAAAACGCGATTGTTTGTCATGCAAGACGGCCGTCCGGAGGCTTCACTGCAGGAGCGGGGATCGCGATCCAGCAATTTTCAGAGATCAGTGGACCATAGGTGGACCAAACATTCGTTGCTTGATTTAAATTGCAATTAAATGCAAAAGTGCAAGCGAGCTGGACAAGAATGACCAAAATAATCCCCTGGAGAAGGGAACAAGAGGGACAAAGGACAAACACAAATCTCCAAACACAGCTAGGCGACTGGTGCGCGACCGAAATAATCCGCCTGCCCTGGGTATCGAACCCGGGACCTGTCCATTTCCAGTGGAGCGCTCTACCAACTGAGCTAAGCCGGGGTTTGACGTCAGTAGAGCAGACAGGTTTTATCAGCTGCCACCAGTCTAACACCAACAAGGGTGAAAGGCTTGCATTTTAAGGTTATGATTAAATTGCAATTAAATGCAAAGGTGCAAGCCAGCTGGACAATAATGACGAAAATAATCCATGGAGAAGAGGACAAACACAAATCTCCAAACACAGCTAGCTGTGACTGGTGCGCGACCGAAAGAATCTGCATGTCCTGATCATAATTGAAACAGCAAGTGTTCCATATATTCAAACATGAAGAGTTACTACATTTAATCCTTATGCGACTGTTTCTCGTTGCCACTGCTAGGGGATTCTTTTCTTCTTCTAGCTGGCCAAGAGCATAAACTCTAGGGCCAAGAGAGCATGCCGAGCCCTCTATCTGGTGCACGCTCTGGATAGAATTTGCCAGAGCTCTGGAGCTTGCCCAGTAGGAACTTGCCGAAGTAGCAAGTAGCCGTAGCAGTGTAGCAGTGGTGGCAGTGGTAGCAGTACGGAGCATAGGTGGCATAGGTACGCAGCGAACAATTGCATCGTTTAATTATAATGCAATTAAATGCAAAGGTGCAAGCGAGCTGGACAAGAGTGACGAAAATAATCCCTGGAGAAGGGGAACAAGAGGGACAAAGGACAAACATAAATCTCCAAACACAGCTAGGTCACTGGTAAGCGACCGAAAAAATCCGTCTGGTCCCGTTGGAGATTTATGTTTGTCCTTTGTCCCTCTTGTTCCCCTTCTCCAGGGATTATTTTAGTCATTGCATCGTCTTCATTGTATGGGGAGGTGGCGCCCATGGCGGTGATAATGTGAAGCAGGCGCAACGGCTCCGAAGGGTGTACGCCCCAGCCGCGAACAGGGTGACACCTCGTGACAGGGTGCGATCACGTGACACACCGTGTGGGCTATTTGCGAGCGTAAGCAAGATGGCTGTGGTGCCGGAGTCGCCCTACAACGGGTCCGTCCCTCCGCTGGGATTGAGCTCGCCGCCTGCAAACTTTGACCAGGACGACAGGGATGCATTGTCGGACGAGGTAGGCGAGCCACGCAGCCGGCCCTTGCCCCCATCCGCAGGCCGCCGGGCGCACTGCAGCGCCCGAGATCGGCGCGACGGTGCGCAGCCGACGCTCGGACGGTCGTCGTACGGTGTACGCGCCTTGCTGTTCCGGCCCGTGCGATCGCATGTGCGGACCGCGGGACCGGTGCTCCGCAACCCGCGTTCGAACCTCCGTGGACGCGGCAGCCGACGGCGCTGCGCCGGCGGCCTTTTCCTCGTCACGAGTCGGTGCAGTCTGCAGCACTACAAAGAGGAGCGCCGTGCTCGGAGCGCGCATGTCATCGCGAGCGAATTCGGGCGAACCTTCGGTTCCTCCGAAGCTGTTGCAACGCCGCCCTGGGGTCCCGTGCTTTTCCCGGGGCCGCCGACGGCCGCGCAATGCAGCCCCGACGAGGAATCTAGGCTGGAGGGGAGCGCCGTGCGACCGGTCGGCGATCCGGAGCGCTCGATGCGTCCGAAGGCTATTTGTGTCCGGCGGCGAGCTCCGAACGCCGCAGTCGAGCTGTTCCGGCGTCGATTGGAAGACCCCTTTGTCGCTGGACCCGCGTTGGACGCGCGACCCGACGCCGTGGACCCCTCGGGCAAAACTGCTTTGACCATTTGAGCCGTTTTGTTGCGGCCGCGCACCTTTGGCCGACCGTTTGTTTTGCTCGGGGTTCCCGGCACCGGCCGACGTCCTTGGTTGGCTTTTACCCGTCGCTGGACGCCTCCGAATTTATCGGGCTGCAAACACCGCTTTCGCGACTTGCCGAAGGTGTGAACAGGAACAGAGGAATAGCTGCGCGGCTTTTGGCGCTTTCATTCGATCCCTCCTTTTGATCGTTGTGCGCGACAGCCAGTGCTTTGCGTGCACTCGTGCACGAAGCTCCGGAGACGGAGGCGCGGCGAGAGTCTGACCGTGTCCCGTTTTAAAGGCGCTTTCATTTCCGAGGAACTGCGCGTGCTCGTGTGCGGCTCTGGCCGCGCTTCGAACCCCCCCGTCGTGCCTGCCTTCCCGACGTCAGTACACCTCAGATCGGGGCGCCCTCTGCTGGCCGAAAACTAGAATGCAAGGTGTCTGGCAGGCGTCACAGATACGGCGGTGGAGGTCATCGGCGTGATTAGGGTCACTGGGCGCGAGCGAGTTTCCTGTCGTCGTTGGGGCTCAGTCGATCCTGCCAGTGGCACGGTCCAACCCGCCGGAAATTGAGGCGTTTTAACGCGGTCTGCGTTATATGACACTACGCACTGACTAATGCAAGTACTAGCTATAATGCACTCTTGCAGTGACGCTGTGCGCGAGTGCTGCACTCTTTGAGTGACATTGCGCACCGGTGCTGCACTCTTGCGATGACACTGCACACTTTTCTCTTAAAGTGACACTGTGCACGCAGTGGTGCACTCTTGCAGTGACACTGTGTGCAAGTGCTGCACTCTTACTGTGACACTGCACGAGTGCTGCACTCTTACTGTGACACTGTGCACGAGTGCTGCACTCCTGCAGTGACACTGTACATGAGTGCTGCATTGGGCTGGAGCTCAGGTTCTCGCTGATTGCAGTTTCAGCTGAACGTTGATGCACATCTGTGCCCTGCACTGGCCTCCGGTATGTAAAGCATGCTCCCGGATAACCCTGTGGCAAACGTGCTTGCTGCCTGGGACACAAAGTAGCAGAGAAAAAAAAAAACTCTTGTTTGCTTCCTAGGGTAAGCGTCCCGGACTTGCGCTTCTTTGCAAACTCGTTTATAGTGTTAAAATCATGAGGAGTCTCCACTTTAAACCTGCGCAGATCTCCTCCAGCACAGCCAACCAGCAGCCAGGTTAACTCCTCTGTTCTCTGCTCCAGCTCTGTGCTGCCTGGTTAGCCAGGGGCGAGGAGCGAGTGTGCCTGCACACGAGCTAGGAGACGAGGCTTCGGGGCAGACGCGAGGCTCAAAGCCTGGGATGTCGCCAGAGATGTGACTTTGCACTCCTGTTTGAGCCTCGACTTTCTGTTGGATGTGCTGCGCAGGATGTGGTTTGTGTTGCTGAGGCACAAAATGCCCAACGTGCCAACACTCGGTGACACACTGCCACAATAGTGCGGGAAAGCTTTCGGTTGTCCCTCGACTCGCTTGGGCGTGGGAGTTGAGGTTTGTTGCGTAAGGGTTGCCACTGATGTCGGCTTTCGAGTAGGACATGCCGTGTCACTGCTGCGGGTTGTTTGACCAGTCCTGTACAACTGCTGGCCCAGGCTCTGCCGTGGGTGTCGCAGAGTAGCTACAAAATAAAAGACCACCGCTCCCAACAGGATTCCGCTCCCAACCAGGTTGGGAGCAGAATTCGTGATGTTTTAAATAGGTGGCACAAGGTTTCACTCCATGTGCTCCAAGAAGTGAGGCCTTTAGCTAGCCTGTCCCACTGCCAATGCATAGACATTGTCACATTTTCCGAGGCAACGGGGAGGGATAAATGCTCTCGTGTTGCATCTCCCACTAAAACATTGCTTTAAAATTTATCAGGCGCGTTGACATAATCTATTTCAACGTTCCCCCAGGCTGGCGGGTACATGCTGACCAGCTTCCACGGTTCTGCCCTCTGGGACATTGTCATGCGGGGGTAGCTTGAACCAGTTGTACAGATCAAGCTATTGGCTGACGTGACGGGTTCAGCTGATATTGATCTGTCCATCCACCCATTTAACCAGTGTTGTCTCTTTTCCAATAGTAATCATTAGTTATATGCATCAAAAGGACGCATGTATCTGACACTGCCCTCAGGTACTGTAGAGTACCTTGTACCAGCTGTCGCTTGGCTAAAACTAAAATGTATCGGTGCTAAATGGACACTGACACCCCCAAGATAAGTGTTTATTTTTTTGCCAGGCAATTCATTATTGTGTCGGAAGACTACCTAATAAATATATTGCTACAGCGTCAGATATATTCTTAATGAAGTAAAAAAACGCAACTGCTCGAAACCGAAACGTGACTTGGGAGGAAGACCAAATATAGAGGAGAGAGTTGGCAAAAATCACGTGGCTATGCAACTTTTTTTTTCTTTCAATCGGGTTATTTGCAGTTTTTTATAAGCCACAAAAAATTAGTATCACACTTCTTTTTTATTTTTAATAATGAGTGTGTGCCTTTGATGACCCATGACTGTGTTTACATTTGGGGGTTGTATTTAAACCGTAGAAAATGGCACGTGACCACAGAGAAGAGAGTGAGCGCGACTCAAACAGGCCAGTTCTTGATTGGCGTTTTTCGGGCAGAAAGGAAAGGAATTTCTGGATTGCTGGGCTCTCGTATGTCATGTACAAAGAAAAACCTTGGCGAGCATAAGCACCCTGTCAGCGTCCCATTCAAGGGGCGCTGCAACAATTTCTTAACCTTGGCCCATTGATTGTGAAAATTACTTTCTGTCACTTCTAACATAAAAACGGAACCAATTTTGCCTGCATGCACTAGTTTTTATTTTAAAAAAAAAGTAAAATAAAATGAGGTTTGTTGTACCTCTCAGCTCTTGCATTTTCTTCTGAACCACGTGCGCAGCGACGTGATCCTTGGAGACAGAGAGCTTCCAGTGTTGTGTTCTCGAACACGCTCGTGAACTCCCATCGTTCGTCGGTGGTCCAGGGGTTTTTGTCTTGAATCGGAATGTTTTCTAAGCTCTGGTCGCTTCGGAACGTCCCAACCAGTCGGCGTCGCTGATGTTTGCAGCCGACCCCAGATGAGCACGAAAATAGGAGTTTCATGGGCGTTGTTGCCCATGTGTCAGCAGAGAGGGGGTAGTTGTTGACTTTGGGTAGATGGTGCCACAGGTGTCTAATCAACCGTGATGAGGATAAAAGGCTTTTGTCACATTTATTGGCGTGAAAACTGGTGATGATTGCAGAACTTTGTTATAGTGTGACGACGTCACACCGTGGTTCCTGTGGCGCCACACGCGATTGCAGGTCATGTATTTATTTTTTTCCCGAGAGCATTACAGAGAAGAGTGGGTTTAATATACGACAACACATAAGGAGCAATTGAAAGGCAAAAAAACACAGAAACATTACGACACATCATGTAAAAAATTTGTAATTGGAACTCTAAAATCATCAGTGTCAGTAATGGCGACAACGGCTGTGGGAAGGCGACTCCAGTCTGTGGAGGTTTTGGGCAAGAAACGAAGCCTTGAAAGTGGACGTATGACAGCGGGGGTTTCCAACTTTTAGGTCATGTTCAATGCATGATGATATGTAAGGTGGTTCGGAAAATAGTGCATGACCAAGTGTTGGGTTAGAGTGACAATTCTTATGGAACATACTAAGACGAGATATTTTTCTACAAAATGAGAGATTGGGCATTGACGGGGATGTTTTCATGGTGGTGACGCTAGATGCGTGGTGATAGTTTGAGCAATTGAGACGAGCGGAGTGATTTTGAATAGATTCTACTGCAGATGAGAGGGTGATACCGGGTTCCCAGATGGAGGTGGCATACTCAAGTTTGGCACGAACGAGAGTTTTATAAGAAAAACAAGTTTGATTAAAACGAGGCCAAGCGAAAAATTTTGTTTAATGTAACCCAACAATTGATTAGCACTGTTAGTGACATAGTCGACACAAATGTTCCAAGACAGATTGTTGGTTATAGGAACACCGAGATATTTATAGGAGGGCACAGTAAGGAGGAGAGAATTATTAATGAAGTAGGAAGGACACGTGTTATTTTGACAAGAGACTCTCATAGACTTACATTTAGTGATGTTAAGTTCCATATGCCAGACATTGCACCATTGAGTGATGTTGTCAATGTCAGTCTCAAGAACAAAAATGTTGAATTTGTTAGGAATTTTTCTTGTAAATAACACAGTAGTGAGCAAAAAGGCTAATAGAAGAAGAAGCCTGCATAGGCAGCTCTTTAAAATAAATTAGAAACAGAAGTTAGACCGAGCAGCAAACCCTATAGAATGCCGGGTTAGCAGGTGAGGGCGAGGAATTAGTCCCATTAGAATGAACAAATTCGAGTCGGTTTGTAAGAAAGAATTCTATCCAAGTGAGAATGCTTGGGTCAATGTTAAGGTTACGGAGTTTACGAAGAAGCAGCTTGTGAGGAACCTTGTCGAAAGCTTTTGAGAAATCAAGAAACATGCAGTCAGTTGTAGAACCCTGGTCGAGATTGACGTGGAGATTATGAGTAAATGTTAGAAGTTGGGTTTCACACGAAAAAGACCTTCTTAAACCATGTTGTGATGGATTGAAAAATGAATTTGAATCCAGAAAGTTCAATAGTTGGGAGTAAATTCTATGCTCAAGGATTTTGCATGGCATGCTTGTTAATTATGTAGGATGAAAGTTGGAAGGAATATGTTTATCACCACCTTTGTCAAGAGGAATTACCTTTCCCACCTTATAGTCTTTTGCTGGTACTTGTTCGAGCAATTGGGTAAATGATCCCAGAATATATTTTAGTATTTTTTAAGAATCGATGTTATTAATGCCTGCAGCCGAAGATATTTTCAGGTTTCCGATGACTTTAGCAATTCCTTCTGAGTCTGTAATAACGGTATACATTTGTAAAAATTCACAGGCTGGAAAAACAAGAGAGCAAGACTTGTATCAAAAACGGTTTTGCGAACACTGGATTCAAAAGAAAAGAACATAGCTCACTAGCCACTTAAAATCAAAGGCAAATCGGGTGAAAATAAAGATTAAGCTAACTTACAATAAAAAAGTTTTTTTTTTTTTGTGATTGGCAAATGTTTGTGATTCTTGGGAGGGGGAATGAAGCAAAGAGACATTCCTTCCTTGTCAGCAGTGTTTTCTTATCTCCTGTTGTGTCTGAGTAACAGCATTTGTGCAGAGGTCACCAGTGGCCAGGGCTCTGCAATTACCATACTTTGTTTCAGCTTAAGTCCAGATGCAGCCTATGCTACCAGCTGATAGTCAAGCAGCGTCAAAAGCGCAAGTCACTAGGCCTTTTCTGTCTAGGATTGGTTTAGCTATAATGGAACACTTACAGAAACATGAGGAACACCATGGTGGTGCGCTTTGACCTTCTCTGATTGATCTCATCCACTCCTAGGGTCGCTGCACTGCATCTGGACCTAAGGTGAAACAGTGTATATAAGGGGGCTATCTTTTGGTGCTTATCAAAGAAAAATAGGGGTGGGTCATCTTTCAGAGGTAGGGCATCCGCAGGATATTATGGTATATATAGATATTAAATATATGTTCCCTCTTATGATGCATTGTTTTCTCGTTTCCCTCTTATGTTGCATCATATAATCTCTGATATTTTAGTTCTGTGTAAACATAACGTCCACTCCTGCTTGGGCCACAATATTGGCTCGCAGTATTCTTTAAATAAAAACTAAATAAATAGAGTGTCACATGACCATTGAGAGTGTTTTCATGATACATTGAATTGGCTGAGTGACTGCTGATGTCTGCTACAGTTCATCGTAATTAGGAATGAATGGAATATAGCGATGTCTAGAAAAATGAATCAAACCATTTTGACTGCCCACATCAAAGTACTTCCCTGGGATGGTAGCGTAGCAAACATATGATCAACCAAGTACAGCACCCCAAGGAGGCAATGTGCCGCAAAGTTCAGTTTCTATAAGCAATATCAGCAGAAAACTTAAGATAAAAGTTCATATTTTTGTTTTGTTTAGTGCTTTATGATGGGGGTTTTCAGACTTCTTGGCTATGGGGCTGGGTTAAGGATCTGTCACAGTCTTTAAGGAAAAAGAAAATATTAAGAAAATATTAAACATATAGACCTATTGCAAAAATAGATCTCTGGCCTGAGCCATTTTGCGGCTAAGGTGAACCCTATCAAGCCAGAAAATTCAATCGCCTCGAGCTGTGGAAACCCGGTCAACATGACTCCCGACCTTCATTGTGCATTCCGACTTCGCCGGCTTTTCTCGAAAGTTTTTACCTGTTCAGGATGCTTACTCTTTTGTGTTATCTTCCACTGTGAGAAACCATGGAATGCCAGGGCGTGCTACCTCCTCGGCCTTTGCAGGAAACAAACGTCGAGCAGCCTGCAACGCGGGCCGTTTGACGTCCTTCGAGGATTTTTTCCGTCGAGATAATTTTCAAAAGTTCTTCCCGGCTATGTTCCTAGTCTTTGCTAAAACCAGCCAATAGGGTTTGTTGTATAGGGACGGAACAGGCACGTTCGTTCGTTTGCTTTGTTGTTGCTCAAAAAGCAGCTCTCTTTAAAATCTGCCCAAAGACAAGCCGGAATCCGTCCCATCGTCGTGAAGTGACTCGTCGACACTTTATGTGAGATATGCTGTGATATTTGAGATCTTTTTCAAATGAATCCTGTTTGGATAAGACTGCACTAAGGGGTACGTAAATTATGTCGTTCGATTGATGAGACTCGTTGAATTTCGTGTTGTGAGCGGGGAATACTCGTGCACTTCGGCTGTCCTACAGGGTCAAATATTTTCGACAGCTAAGACTTTTGTAGATGGACACGGCTGAGCGTATGGCGTAGTAACAAAATCAGCTAAAATGAAACATACATTCCAATTGCTTTTGTTCTGTCGCACGCAGACTACCAAAAAATAGCTTTCATTTGTTTGCTTTTGTTCCCGAAAAATTAAAGACGTTCACAATTTTCTTAAAATGGTGAATTGGATCACAGCTTTTGAGGCGGAGGAGGGGAGGGCATGCCCCTCATCCCCCTCCGTACCCTCCCATCCTCCTCTTCGTCTCCCCTCCCATTGAGAGGAAAATTTTCGCTAAATTTCCTCCCAAATATAGTGAAAATTTTCCCGCTAAACTTAGCGGGAAATTTTTCTGCTAAATTTATGTGTGACGTCATATGACACAAGACATAAAAATTCACGTGTGACGTCATCATAAAAAATGTCCTGCTAAACTTAGAAAAAAATTTCCTGCCAAATTCAGCAAAAAATTTCCCGCCAAAATGTAGAGGGACAATTTTACCCTCGTGAACGTGTGACGTCATTATGGGAAACGTCCCATAATGCAACGCGCAATTACGCCGATGCCGCTCAACCCGGAAACGGGCGCCTAACAGCTGCACTCTAAAATAGTATGATGCTTTCTTAAAAACCTCGAGAAATTCTATTCGCCATAGAATACAAAAGAAACAATAAAACGCGGCAATTTACCCGCCACCAGCGTCCGGAATTGCACCTATGCAGGCTGCCACAGCCCAGCGCAGTTGGGCAACACTGACCTACACTCTCAAAACTAGGGACGCGCTCTAAATCAATTCCTTCGATACTGCCGCTGGAAAGGTCTACAGTTGGTGACCGGTTCAGAGTAAAGTGGAAGCCCCTCCCCCTCTCTCCCTTTGGCAGAGCGAATGCCGGAGGGGAGGGAACTCTTCTCCAACGTTCGCTCTGCATAAGGTGGAGAGAGCCTCTTAACCCGACTTATAGATCAGCATTCAACAGTGATGAAAGTGCTGCACCATTTGCGCCAAAGTGCACCACGAACGAAAGTCTGCTACATCTTCGCCAAAATGCCATTTTCGCTAAGAATTGCACCACACCTGTGCCGAGAAGGGCCTGGGGCAAAAAATGAAAATAGAAGTGGAAGGAAAGAAAAACTTTGCAAATATGAATTTCACAGCGTCTCTACTCACCGTATAGTTTTTTTTCTTATTAGGTCGGAGCACATTTGAAGGCTGGAACACATACTAAAAGCGCAAGTCACGTGATATTTGCTGCATTTGATCGGTTTAGCCGATGAAAGAACAAGTACAAGGAGATGGCACATGATGTCGTGCTTTGAAGCTGCGAATCGACCGCTCTGGCCGGTTGATCGCCGACATCGTCTAAATTTCCGGACGATGTCGTCCATGTCGGCAACTAAGAGTCCCGAAAAACTTTGCAGAATAGTAGAATTGCTGATTGCAGCAACTGTGATAAAACGGAACCAGGGTCTTGTACTCCCGATAATATTCCTCGATTATCGTGTCTGCCACATGCCTTCGTTCCGGGGCTGCAGAGTATCGTGGCACTTGCGCAGTTTGCGTCAACCTTCACCGCTTCTCACCAGCGTGCGCGCGTCGAGCTTCACCGCTTTGCACCGGAGTGCTAGGAGCAGCGACTGACCTGGGGGAGCGCCCGGCTTAAGCGCGAGTTATGCTCAGGATTATTGCAGGTCAAACTTCTTTGTTATAATTGTAAAATAATCTCTATTTAAAAAACAAAATTGGAGAAAAGAGAGATAAGAAATTGAGAGCCTTTATGTATTTAAATAAATACGGTAGTCATGGTAGTTTCCGTGCAGCTGTCGATCGAAGGAGCAGCAAACTTTGACATAACTCTGGTTCCTATGCCACTTAAAAAGCAGTGTCACCTTTAAAGCGCATTTAGCCTTTTATAATATTTTGGGTGGTTGTTTTTGCGGTTTATGATATTAGTCTTCGGTTTCATTAAACCTAAGGGACACATTTTTATTGGAAGATGTTTTAGCGGATATGTTGGTTCTTGCTGGTATTTTACGGAAATCGTATTTACAGGTTTAACAAACTACCGAATGTAAAAGGGAGAGGGGAGTGGGATTTATCCCAATGAAGTGTCGCGCTTTGATTCACTTTTCAACCATTTTTAATGCCCATTGTAAATGTAGCCTACTCTGACTAGAGCCTTATTTAAGAAGACTGTGTTCCTTTTACGCTCTATCCATTCTTATCACAAACGGTAATACGTAATATGCTCAAGTATCAAAGAGGTACCCTTGAGTACTATCATAAGTGAACTCATTTAGCGATGCAATCACTTTTTCATTCTCAAGTGATGTGCTAACAGATGTTGGCATCTGCTCCAAAGTGGCTGCTTCAAACCAATATTTTGCCTGCTACAGAACCTGCTAGAAAAGGTCAAATGCTGCTTCCATCACTGATTCAAACATGGAAATTAATGCTAGAGTAAGTATTAAAAAACCCTAAAGTGAACAAATATACATATACTTCATTTTGAAATGTAATAGTTAGCTAATTTTGGCATTATGCAAGAGTTTATTTATTTATTTACTCGCTTTATTTTGAGCGCTGCACAAACGGCCCTAGGCCTTTTTAGTGGTCCGCCGAAAAGATCCCGGCCAACCCACAAAACAAATGTCTACATAGGAATGAAGTAAAACATCAATGCACTCTCGAAATTTTCTTTCGGGTCCAAAAATGTCAATATCAAGATTACCTGAACTCGATTCAAGTTTGTTGAAAACCAGTTGCAAACGACTCATGGGATCAGCTTTATGATTAAGAAAACTCACCAGGCTTAAATCCAAGTATGTGGGAACTTGGGCCCATTAATGCTGTGCACAAGACTAATGAAAATGAATGCTGACAACATTTGTGATACAGGACACTAAGCACAATGTACTGGAGAACACAAAGGAATAGTTACACAGACATGAAGCAGGGGACTTGGAATGGTGGCTGGCAATGTTAAATGAAGAATATGGCGGGAGGACCCGTGTTATGATGCAGTTTCAATCAGTCCTCTCTGGTACAACTGATCTCTACTATAGGGGACTGGATTGGCGCATTGACCAGACTGGTATGAAACCATCGGAAGTAAGCGGCTTGTCCCGGAGGCTGAGCGCGTTGACAGGCTTTTCAACTCTTCCGAGTGCTGGTTCGAACAGCGTCCAGGGTGCCGAGTTTTCTCTTGTTATCCCAATAGAGACTACTACTTGTTGCGGAGTAACAGTGCATGCGGCCACCAGAAGTATCCTTGGAAGCCATTCGATGGGAACATTTTTAGATTCTAGTTTAACAAGTGTGCATATGTCCCACGTTCATATGCCCTATTTTCGGCATTTATTCCAGAACGGGGGTATTAAAACCCAATCAAAGACACAAAAGCATGGACCAAAATATTGACTGAATGCACTAGGAAGCCCAGCACACGCCCGACTTCCGGGACAAGCATCAAACTTCCAGTGGCTTTGCTTGCACCAGGCTCAGCGAGCAACTAAGCGCCATCCAGCCCCCTATAGTAGAGATCAGTGGTCTGGTATCGTCACTTGCACATTTGAAGCGCGTCATGGCACAGTTTTCTTTTAGTGCGCTTCTTTGTTCCGGTAGCAGCTTGGCTGCAGGAAATGGGCCGGGCTTTATTGGTAGGGTCGGAGTTTTGAGGCCCCTGCTTTGAGGTGTTTGGGGATAATACACCCAAGTATGGTTGCTGAGATCCTAAGTCGCTAAGATCCTGCGACAGTAATTGACTGCAACATACACCGGGCTAAACTTTTCTTTTTTAATTTAAAACAGAATAATGCAGCATGTTTTTGCGGATTTGGAATTACCGGTTTTCAAGGGTTCATCGAGTGAAGTTTAGACAAATTGGGGGATAATTATTTCTTCTAAATGCCGTACAAAAACTGCTCTAATTTTGACTTTTCCCATTTAAAAAAGAAAAAAATTCTGGGTGCACTAAAAAAATAATATAGTAGAATAATTTTTCTTTTAAAGTAGACAAAATTAAGTTACCAGTACTATATCACTTTGCTTCACTTAAAAGATTTGTGGAGAAAAATAATTTTTCTAAAATATTGAGGAGTGGCTCGGTACATCACGGAGTTATAAGATCTATTTTTTGAGACAAACACCCCGACAGGAGTTCTTGATTTCAAATGAAACCGTGTTTTTTTTGCGTGGCATCCGCGAGCAAGGTGGGCTTTGGCCACCTCACTCGCTTTTGCTCGGATGATGGTTACAGGAAGTTGTGCTGCTCTCGAGGTTCTGATGATGGTTTCCACTTGAGGGTGTGAACCTCTCTGCCAAGAATGCTGTCCTTGTCACCGCAAGGTTGTCGAGCACGTTGCCTCCTCCGACGAATTGCCCCCACCGAAGTTTGGCGGGACTACTGCTTCACTGCCAAAACTTCTTTTCGCTTGAAAGCCGCTGTGCAATGGGATTGATTGGTCAGTGCCATTGTGACGACCGGGAACAGACCACAACCTCGTGGAACTAATGTGGAAAGCATGGTCCACAACGTCCTGAGTTTAATTTTTTCTCTTTTTCGTAAAAACTGTGAATAAATAGGATACTTTACTGGCCAATTTAGTTTCAATAATTCTGCATGAAAACGAGATGCAATCGCCCCAAGTAATAATGAATGCGCAATTGTAGCTAGCAGCAACCAAGGTCGGGTTTTCGAGGAGGACCTTGAAATCGCCACTGTTGTAATCCACAAAGCTGCGGACGACGTGAGCCATTGAATAACTTGGTGTGATGAAGAGCCCAAGGTGGCTCATCCTGGCTCTCGGCTGTTGCACTTGCAGTTATTTCGCATTTAATGTCGACGTATCAAGTGGTCTCGTTTTCTTGATATCCAAGCAGTCGGAAAAGCGACATTGTGACACGCCAGCGTTGTCATTGATGCAAGGCAATATGATCGAGGCAAAGTGCTTGAAAAAGAGCTGCGTCATTCAGTCGAAATGTGCCTACGTCCGACAGCTTGTTTCCATGAAAATTGCCTTGGCCATCACCATCCTGACGGTAGCCTAGCTTTCACTCGCGAAGCTTGCCAGAACCTCGACCCTGAGGTTGCATTTTCGTGCTACTCTCTTTGGAAGGATTTGGACTTGGGAGATCTGTTTTTGCTGTATTGCAGACACCTGGCTGTCTCTGCTGTAGTTCCTCTCCAGCAAATGAAGGGACTAATCCAATCCACTCGAAACATCGCGAGAACATGTGTTTACGAAATGAGTTTCCACGAAGTGTCACTGTGTCGACGAAACATGCTTCCACAAAATGACACGAACCCACGATCAAATACAAAGTTAATCTGGAAGACCAAGCTGCAAACTAAACAAAGTGGTAAATTTGCCCAGTAGGCAATCGCGGGGCACTCACATTATCCAGTTACATTTTCGCCAAAAATTATGGGACAATAGAAATTTCTTGAAAGATGCGGAATGTTCAATAAACGGGTATAGAATTATCGAGGTTTTACCATATTTCCGCAGGAGGTAATGAGCGAACAGGACGTCTGTCATGTCTCCCATCTGCGATTGGAGTGGTAATGGAGAGTTGTGCCAGCATTACCCGTTTGCGGCTGCTAGGTGTTGATTGTTCCTTTGCTGTGGATAGGATGAGCAGGACCAGTCTGTGCCAGTTGCGACGAAGACGTCGTAGAAGGTGCTCAGCACGCCTGCCCAGACGTCATCCTAGGTCCTTTGAGCACTGCAGGCACGCTCGAGGCACTGGGGCCGTGCGGGATCATGCCACCTTCTCAAGAAACCTAGACCTCCGGATTGCAACGTCGTTCCTCACCTTATGTGGCGACAGACCGATTTGCGGCCGTGCTTTGTATGTGGGCAGTTTCTTTGCCCGAAAGCTGCTGTGTGGGCACGTGAGCACTCTTTGGTTCGCTCGATGAACGTTTCGACGTCGTCCGTTTTGTCCGCCCTCTCGGCGTCGTCGCATTGGCTCGCTGTCGTGCCCGGGGCTCCTGCCTTGGCCGCGAGGCGGTGAAGAACTGTTAGCAAACTTGGGCAAGCTTGGAATTTCGATGAAATGGTCAAAGCTGTCAGTATATGGTAGGCTTTTCTTTTGGGCGTGGGAACGGCAAACCGGGTCTCGCAACTGCATTGACCACTGGAAAATGGGGTGGGAGATACACACACTCAAGGTTTTTTTTTGTACTCGTCAGGGGTGCCGCTGTTGCATTCGACTTGCATATTTTTCATGAAATCAGTCTGAAACTATTGTATTTAAACGAGCCTTTAGCGTGCATGAATTTCATGAAAACATGGACTTAGTATTTTTTTTGTGTGTGTGTGTAATCTGTATGCTAGTAAACCCAGTAAAATTTTAAAAAAGACTGAAATTAGAAAAAAAAATGTTTGTCGAAGAAAAATGTTTTTGCCCAATATTTATGTTACAATACGACATTTTCGATTTGCTGGCATTATTGAAATCGTACCTCTGTGGCATGATGTTGATAGCGTTTGTACCTAACTAATATGCGCTCTGGAAGCGCACACTGGTTGGGTACAAATGCTATCATAATCATCCCACAGGGGTACAATTAGCGTCACACTAGTTGGGTACAAATGCTGTCGCTCGTCATCCTACAGGGGTACATTTAGCACACACTATAGTCCGTTACAACTCAAGGAGCTAGGGTGAGGGAAAGGAAGACTGGAGAGGAGGAAGCAGACGGAACGCTAAAGAGAGAAGGAGGTTTCCCTCTCTTCTCCAGCGTTCCGGTCTGCTTCCTCCTCCCCGGCCTTCCTTTCTCACTCCCTACCTTCTTGAGTTGCAATCGGCTCTAGCTGGGTACGAACGCTACCGTCATCATCCCATGCTGAGTGCAATTAGTGCACACTTGTTGGGTACAATTGCTATCATCGTAATGTAGCATAAAGATTGGGCAAAATAAATTTCTTTTCACTAACATTCATTTTGAAGAATGGTTGTTTGGGCGAGTTGGTTTGACATCTTATGCAATGTTGTGCGCAGGAAGGACGAGGAAAAAAGGGAGAAACAGGACACAGCGAGGTGCAACTCAACTGATTTTTATTGAATACGATGTACCAGTATTTGTAGTCTGAACCATCATCACAAAACAAAAAATGACAACAGACAAACGACAAAAACAAAGAAACAACCAGATTTCGCGTATTACACGTTGAATGCAAGTCAAAGTTAACACGTGAAATTGTAGAAGCCGAACACATTGATTATTTAGGAGACATGTGTGTTGCTATGCCGTCGATTGCGTTATCGGAGAAAGAACTGGTTTTCCTAAGAGTGAGATAGTGTTTTTCTCAATTATGCTCTGTGATGGTTGTTCCTTTGCTTTTGTCGTTTTATTCATTGCCATTTTTTGTTTTGTGGTAATAGTTCAGACTGCAAATACCGGAACACATATTCAATAAAAATCAGTTGAGAGTTGCGCCTCCCTGTATCCTGTTTCTCCCCTTTGTCCTCGTCCTACTGCGCA
>JAZHYW010025942.1:0-23135 GCA_037355805.1 Ixodes ricinus | reverse complement strand
TAGAAGCTCATTTGATCTTCTGATTAACGCTTACGTTATATAGCTATTATTGACACAAAAAAAAGCTTTATAGAAGCAACATTTTCCTTACTCAGACGATTACTTTGAAATATTGACAAATGCGACTACATAAAAGTTCAGCTAAGATTTGGATTACTCCTTTGATTAATTTTTGTTACTATTCACCCAATTGACTTTCAATTAACACAATTAACCTAGTGAATACTTTTTATCTTTCCCAGTTATTTTAGTATCACAACTGAGATTATACCAGCATTATTGACATCTTGATTACTTTGAATAACTAGTGACTTATTTGACTTCATGTTGGTTTAATAGGCACAATCATCACTCTTAATTAGGTATTACTACTGTGAGTTTTTTTATACAACCAAGTGATTTATTATTAGCTGGGTTGCCATTATGATCACTCTTGCTTGAGCTTTCTATTGACTCAAGGGAGTTTGATTCTGCCTAAATGACATCATGATCACTCTTGTGATTACTTGGAGCAAATATTATAAGCTCGAAGTCACATTATTCTTTTGATTACTTCAAGCTACAATTTTGACCCAATGAACCTTAATTCATCCGAATTGACACCTGAGAGGACTCCATTACTTTAAGCTAATATTCAACAAATTGATTTGGTATGAGCTTGACATTATGATTTCTATTTTGATTACTACTTCGAGTTACTAGTAACTCAATCAACTTTATATCAGCCTAACTGAGATATTGCTGATTCTGTTTACTTCGAGTTGTTATACCACCGATTGATCTATTATAAGCTCAGTTCACACTATCATTACTCTTTTAACTAACCTCAAGTTACTCTTGACCCAATGAACTTCAATTTGGCCTAATTGACATTTTTATCTCTTTTCATTACTTTGAAATCATATTCAATGAATTGATTTATTATGAGCTTAATTGACATAATTATTATTATTATTATATTATTATTACCATCATCATCATCATCACATCATGTAAAAGTGAACCACTGTCTATCTATACTATATTGTACAGGAAAACTAAGTTGTGCTCTGCTCTTCTATTGGACAAAGGTACCAGCGAAACCTCATTAAGGAGAAAAGTATAGTCAAAATAAAAATGACGTTGGAAGTAGCTATAGTAAACAATACGTATTAGCCTTTGTTGCACATTTTCAATGGCCACTGTCCGCATTTTCGATAACGAACTCCATGCCACAGAACCGAACTCAAGCCTAGACCTAACTAGGGTACATATAAATGAATAAACGAGGCCACTTTCCTAAACTGCCAAATAATGCGAGATATGACTCCCAACCATTGCTGCTTTGAGTTTTACCTGTAGCAGCAGGTACAGGTAAACCAAACACAGCTATTATCTCGCATTACTCGGCAGTTTAGGAACCCCGGCCTCCTTTATTGGTTTATTTTGTGATTACCGTTTTAATTACTTTGAGTTACTATTGACCCAATCACCCTAATTTGACCTACCAGTAATATCCCGAGAGATAGCCCCCCCCAATTATTGAAAGTAAACCGGGTGAAAATAAGGCGTACACTCACTTTCGGTGTGCGATCAAAAGTTTTAAAATGTGCAAGTTTTAGATTTTGTGCGCTGCGAAACTTGTAATCCCAAGGAGGGTCCATAAACCAAAGACGACTGTCCTTCCCATTCAGCAACTTTCGCCCATCTCCTGCCGTGGTTAAGTAACACAATTTCTGCTGAGGTCTAGCTCCAATGGCCAGGGCCCTGCAATTACTAAAAGTGGGCTATCTGTGTTTTTCGAAAAAAAGAACAAATCATACCAAAAATAGGAGCGGGTTATCTTTCAGGGGTGGAGCACCTCTCGGGATATTACGGTAATTCATATTTTGGTGACTCTCTCGATTACTTGAAGTTATTATACAACCAGCTGATCTATTATGAGCTCAAGTCACAGTACCACTCTTTTGATTACTTGGAATTACTTTGACACAATGTACTGTGATTCAGTCTAATTGACATTGTGATGACTTTTGATTACTTTGAGCTAATATAGAACCAATGATTTATTATGAGCATAGGAGACCCTTTTCAAAAATCCATCGAGCAACATTGGCGGGCTCACGAAGCTCGTGATTGGACCCGAGTCAACGCTGATACACCCCTCGTGTCAAATACACGCCCAGAGTATGGGAGCAAGCAATGGCGGACAGGGATCTATTGACATTACCCTTTTGATTACTTGGGGGTTACTTTTGACCCAGTGGACTTTAAAGGGGCACTAAAGTGCATTTTGAGATCCTCATTTTATGGTCATAACTCAATCTACGAGCTCTAAGCACCCTAATAAACCCGAAACTACACTAGTGCGCACCACATAGTAAAAAAGTGATCAAAGATCCCGACACCTACCATTGGCGCAGAACGACAGATGGCGCAACCGAATCTCGCTGAATAGGGTCGAATGACAGACGTCGCTTGTCAGCCGCTCGCGAGTGATGGGTCCCTGCGCGGACGAGCAGCCGACCAGTCCCGCCCGTCCACGCGGGAACCCGTCGCTCGCGAGTGGCTGACAAGTGCAGTTTATCGTTCGACCCTATTCAGCGAGGTTCGGTGGCGCCATCTGTCGTTCTGCACCGATGGTAAGTGTCAGGATCTTTGATCCCTTTTTTAATATGAAAATCGGCCGTGCATTAATGTAATTTCGGGTTTCTTAGGATGCTCAGAGCTCGTAGATTGAGAGGACAAAAAAAAGAAGATCTCAAAACGCACTTTATTGCCCCTTTAATTCAGCCCTTGTTGACTCTTGATTACTTAGTGTTTTTACCACCAATTAATCTGGTAGAAGCTCACATTAACAATACTTTTTTTATTACTTTGAGTTGCTTTTAACACAATGGACTGTATTTCGGCCTAACTTACATCGTGACTACTCACTCCATTACTTTGAGCTAAATGATATATTATGAGCTCATTTGTTATTATGATTACTCTTTTGATTACTTTGAGTTACCATTGATGGAATAAGCTTTATATTGGCCTAATCGACATTTTGGTGACTCGATTACTTCGAGTTGCTATACCACAAACTGCTCTATTATAAGCTCAATTCACATTACTATTACTCTTGATTACTTCAAGTTACCTTTGACCCATAGACTTTAATTCGGCCTAATGAACATTATGATGACTCTTGATTACTTTGAGCTAATATTCAAGTAAATTAATTATTATGAGCCTAGCTCACATTATGATTCATCTTTTGATTATTTTGAGTTACTATTGAGCAAATGGACTTTAATTAAGGCTAATTGACATTTTGGTGACCTTTTCTTTATAATTTCATCTGTATTATACCACCAACTGATCTATTATTAGCTCAATTCGCAATTATTATTACCCTTGATTACTTCAAGTCACTTTAGATACAATGGACTTTAATTCAGCCTAATTTACATTATGATGGCTCTAGATTAGTTTGAGCTATATTTAACCAGTTCATTTATTACGAGCTCAATTCATATTATAATTTGCTCTTGATTACTTTGAGTTGTTATCGACCCAACAGACTTGAATTCTGCCTAAAAGACATTTTGTGACTTGATTATTTCGAGTTATATCACCAACTAATCTGTTATGAGCTCAGATCACATTGATATTCCTCCCAATTTCTTCTAGTTATTTTTGACCCAATGACATTAGTTCGGCCTGATTGACACTGTAATTACTCTTTTAATTAATTTGGGCTAATAGTCAATAATAAATAAATTGTTTGAATAATAACTCAAAGTAATTGAAAGAGCTATCAGAATGTCAATTAGGCCAAATTAAAGTCCAGTGAGTCAATATCAACTTAAATAAACAAGAGTATTCATAATGCTAATTAGGCTCATATTAAATTAATTGGTTGAATAATAGCTCAAAGTAATCAAAAGAATCATCACAATGTCAATTAGGCTGAATTGAAGTTCTTTGGGGCCAGCAGTAACTCGAAGTAATCAAAAGAGTAATATTTCTGTGAATCCTGCTCATAATAGATCAATTGGTGGTATAACTCAAAGTAATAAAGAGTCACTAAAACGTATATTGGGCCAAAGTAGTAGTAGTAGTAGATTGAGGTTTTATGGCACAAAAGCAACTAAGGCTATGATGCGCTAAGAAATGAAACTATTGCATAAGAGGATTTAGGCAAAGAAAGAGCTTTAGTAGCTGGTAATTTATAAACTTATGAACATGAAAAATGTATAACATATGAGCAGAACCTTACATTATAAATAAGGCTACAATTTACGTAAAATATCAATACTTTCTAAAAACCTAAAAACCCGGGTGGGTGGGAGTAGTGACTTATTTCCAAGTAACACACACAGGCGTAAAAGAAGGATGTACTCACTTGATCGAATGACGTTTTAGCGAACACCCATATGTTTCACCGAATGACACTTTAGCAAATAGCCGGCCGCCCCGAGGCGGCAGTTTACGGGTGGGCCAAGTGGGTTCACAATTTCGTAACGAGCCACTGCAGACTGTCGCCACAAAGTAGAGTAAGCGCAGTGCAGGGGGTGGCTTAACACGCCCCCGTTGTTCGCTAAAACATTGATTCGCCAAATGTCGCTGTTCGCTAAACGTCACTCGCTCATGTGATATGGACCCGTGTAATAGGGGTCCATATCACATGAGCGAATGGCGACACTTTGAGCGAATCAACATTTAGCAAATAACGGGGCGTGTGTTAAGCCAACCCCCCCCCTATAGGGAGGTTTTAGTTAGGGTGGGCGTAACTGCTAGATCGGGGATCACGAGATATGGACGCCATTTAATTGCTAAATTTTGCTGGGAGTCTATGGGGCGAATGGTCGTTTTATTTCCTAACTCAGGTCATAAGAGCCCATTAATGTGCTTGAATAATTTACACAAGGTATAAATGATTACTTTTCTATAGCCACCAGTTTTGTTCCGATAGGTTATGTATTTGTTAGACGCGAAAAATGGTAAATTCCGCCGTCTTGAACGTAGCTGCTTGTTTGGCAACCCTGCTTTCTCCTCTCGACGTTTGCAGTTCCCGGAGCGAGAAGGAAGCGAGAAAGGCTACGCCAAGGCGTTTGTTGCTTGCAATGGGAGGTGAGAGGAAGAAAGCCACATGGGGCAACAAAGCGGGCGTCTGCTCTCGCGTAGGCAACATTGACGCATATCCTTTCCCAATCCTCTCCCTTAGGCACCGCCATTAAACTGCAAACATTCTCCAGGATTTGAGTTGCGACCATCCTAACTAGAGCCTCCCTACCCCCCCGCGCTGCGCTTATGCCGCTTCGTGGCAGCAGTTGGCAGCTCATTACAGAAATGTGAACCCCCTTGGCCCACCCGTAAACGCCGCTTCGCGGCAGCAGACTATTCGCTAAAGTGTCATTAGGTGAAACGTGGGCGTTCGCTAAACGTCATTTGATCAAGTGAGTGCCTCCTGAGAAAATGACGTCACATGACTTTGTGCCACGTCACCTATGAACAAACTCTGTTCCTCCGCTAGATTTAGCGGGAAAAGATGTTACATGACCTCAACACCAATTCAATTCCCCGCTAGATTTAGGGGGAACCGAATAGGTATTGAGGTCACGTGACGTCAGTTTTACCGCTAAATTTAGTAGAGAAATTAATGCACAGCAATGATAGAAGGGTAGGAGAGGGCATGACATCAGCCGCATAGCCTCCACAAGCCATGCTCCCTTGACGCCTCGCCTCTTTCTCATTTTCCTCCTTACTCTCCTCACTTATCAGCCCAACATGACCACATCACGTGACTGTAGCTAACCTTCGTCTAGCCTTCGATCTGATAAAACCTACCAGACGGAGCGCGCGCAAGCCTACAGGAATTCTCCTACAATCAACCATCCATCTCGCACGTGACATGTCACGCGCACCAATCGCAAGAGAGATCTGCGGTCACGCTGGGCACAATATCGTTTTAACTTTTTATGACTAGGCTTCACCACTATTGCAACGTGCCCCCTCCTAGTACTTATAACCTTCTTGATGCGCAGTGTTCCATTATGGGACGTCACAGACCTACATACCAATTCAGTTTCTTCGCTAAATTTAGCGGGAATTGAATTGTTGTATAGGTCTGTGACGTCCCATATGCTAGCGCGCGGTTACGCAGAACAGTAACTGAAATTATGTTTATGTTGCCATAGGCAATATATGGGCTGTTCTACTGCGGTATCCTCTTAACTGGCTATTGCACGTGGTCACTGAACCGGTATCATTTCTCGCGGACGGAGCCGAGAGGAAGTGCGACGCTCGAGCGTGCGGCCTCGCCGTTGGACGCAGTGAAAACTCACCTCCGTCTTGTGGGCCGTCTCCTTGACGAAGCGCTCGAACTCGGCGTTGCTCACTTCGTGCACGTCCATGTAGAAGTCGGAGACGGCAACCCTCCTCGTCGGCGCCTCGCCGTCGGCCACGAAGACCGGCTTGTCCGTGCCCATGCTGAACTCTCCGCCCCTGATGAGCACCATCTGGTCGGTGCGCGCTGTCGGAGCCCCTCCGGGCTCGTCTCCGGGCTCATCTGGGACCACCGGCGTCTCCTCGGTCTCGGGATCGCGCTCGCCCCGTTTCAGGGACGAGCAGCCGCAAGACAAAGCGCTGCCCTCCGATGGCTCGTCGCTCGAGCACTGGGACGCGGGCGGCGGGCTCTGCTGGTCTTCAGCCCCGACGGCCAGGGACAGGAGGGCCAAAAGGAACAGTGTGTACATGGCAGGCAATCGACGGGTGTCCCGCAGCCACCGCAGCATCGAACGCCTGCGCAGCTTCGTCTACTGTCACAGATGTGTGTGCCGGAAACAAGAAAATAGACAACGCGGTTCAACATGTGGTTGTCGGCGTTCAGCTTCAAAACTGGGACAACTGGGAGACAGCTGGTCCCACTGATCTCTATGACAATTGCTGGATCGCCGCGCCGATCCCGCTAGTCACCGTAACATGACAGCCAGCGCTGGCACGAGCCATGACGGCCATCTGCATGCTGACAAATCGTGTTTTTGGAGCGTTGCAGAGGCTGGCGGCAGCGTGCTGAAGGGACGTTTTCTACTCGTTCGTCCTCGAACGCTAAAGAAGTTCTTTAAAACACTGTGTAAGCCGTGAGACCTGCCGATGAAAATACGTGTAAATTTTTACGGAAGCGAAATGACGCAGAAAGAAGGCGCAACTTGTATAAACCAAGTTTTGCCGGTCTCGCGGCGTGTTCAAAGCTTCCTTGGCACGCGCGCTGCGTCTTTGTGCCTTCGCACGCTTAGATACTGATCAAGAATCGACACCGTGTGGATGTGTTTTGCGAGTGCAATGTGCATGAAGCCATATGTTCCTCTGAAGCAGCGTTTTACTTTACTCTAACAACTGTATTTGTAACTTCCGGTACTCGCAGTCCAGGAACGAGCTTGATCCAGCGTCCAGTGGCGACGGAAGAGGGGGAGAATGTACGTCTTTCTTTCTTCGTTAGACGGTTTACAGAATACCACGCACAACAGCTCCTCATCACTGATCAGTGCTGGCTCATTATCAAGCTACTTTATTGCACTTGACGTTTGAGCGTGGCTCGCCTAATTGTGATTGGTCAACAGATTGCACACGATCGTATGGGCCGCGCTCCAAATTTTTTTATTCTCGCCATCTTGTAGTTCTGATTGAAACCCTCCTTGCTCCAGCGTTGCTCTATTTTGTGCTGCCATGTGATCCATTAGAGTAGATTTGGAACATTGCCATAGTTAATAGTGCATAAGAGCAACCACACAAATTGTCCCCCCCCCCTTTTATTAATAGTAACTCGCTGGAACAGCTGGACGATCCGGAACTCCGTGGTTGATATATTATGCAAAGACATATACGCGCGACACACCTTCAAAACTTTGCCGCGGCGCCGATTCTTGATCGGTATCCAAGCGTGCGAAGGCACAGAGATGCAGCGCTTCTGCGTGCCATGGAAGCTTTGATCACGCCCCGAGACCGGCGAAACTTGGTTTCGACAAGTGTGCCTTTTCCTGCGGCACCGTGCTTCCATAAAACTTTCCACGTGTTCTCAACGGCAAGTCTCACGACTCACACGGGCTTTAAAGAACTTATTCAGCATTTGACTATGAACAAGTAAAAAACGTGTATTCAACACGCTGCCGCCAGCCTCCGCAACGCTCCGAAAACGCGATTGTTTGTCATGCAAGATGGCCGTCCGGAGGCTTCACTTGCAGGAGCGGGGATCGCGATCCAGCAATTTTCAGAGATCAGTGGACCATAAGTGGACCAAACATTCGTTGCTTGATTTAAATTGCAATTAAATGCAAAAGTGCAAGCGAGCTGGACAAGAATGACCAAAATAATCCCCTGGAGAAGGAGAACAAGAGGGACAAAGGACAAACACAAATCTCCAAACACAGCTAGGCGACTGGTGCGCGACCGAAATAATCCGCCTGGTCTGGGTATCGAACCCGGGACCTGTCCATTTCCAGTGGAGCGCTCTACCAACTGAGCTAAGCTCGGGGTTTGACGTCAGTAGAGCAGACAGGTTTTATCAGCTGCCACCAGTCTAACACCAACAAGGGTGAAAGGCTTGCATTTTAAGGTTATGATTAAATTGCAATTAAATGCAAAGGTGCAAGCGAGCTGGACAATAATGACGAAAATAATCCATGGAGAAGAGGACAAACACAAATCTCCAAACACAGCTAGGTGACTGGTGCGCGACCGAAAGAATCTGCATGTCCTGATCATAATTGAAACAGCAAGTGTTCCATATATTCAAACATGAAGAGTTACTACATTTAATCCTTATGCGACTGTTTCTCGTTGCCACTGCTAGGGGATTCTTTTCTTCTTCTAGCTGGCCAAGAGCATAAACTCTAAGGCCAAGAGAGCATGCCGAGCCCTCTATCTGGTGCACGCTCTGGATAGAATTTGCCAGAGCTCTGGAGCTTGCCCAGTAGGAACTTGCCAAAGTAGCAAGTAGCCGTAGCAGTGTAGCAGTGGTGGCAGTGGTAGCAGTACGGGAGCATAGGTGGCATAGGTACGCAGCGAACAATTGCATCGTTTAATTATAATGGCAATTAAATGCAAAGGTGCAAGCGAGCTGGACAAGAGTGACGAAAATAATCCCTGGAGAAGGGGCAACAAGAGGGACAAAGGACAAGCATAAATCTCCAAGACACAGCTAGGTACTGGTGAGCGACCGAAAAATCCGTCTGGTCCCGTTGGAGATTTATGTTTGTCCTTGTCCCTCTTGTTCCCCTTCTCCAGGGATTATTTTAGTCATTGCATCGTCTTCATTGTATGGGGAGGTGGCGCCCATGGCGGTGATAATGTGAAGCAGGCGCAACGGCTCCGAAGGGTGTACGCCCCAGCCGCGAACAGGGTGACACCTCGTGACAGGGTGCGATCACGTGACACACCGTGTGGGCTATTTGCGAGCGTAAGCAAGATGGCTGTGGTGCCGGAGTCGCCCTACAACGGGTCCGTCCCTCCGCTGGGATTGAGCTCGCCGCCTGCAAACTTTGACCAGGACGACAGGGATGCATTGTCGGACGAGGTAGGCGAGCCACGCAGCCGGCCCTTGCCCCCATCCGCAGGCCGCCGGGCGCACTGCAGCGCCCGAGATCGGCGCGACGGTGCGCAGCCGACGCTCGGACGGTCGTCGTACGGTGTACGCGCCTTGCTGTTCCGGCCCGTGCGATCGCATGTGCGGACCGCGGGACCGGTGCTCCGCAACCCGCGTTCGAACCTCCGTGGACGCGGCAGCCGACGGCGCTGCGCCGGCGGCCTTTTCCTCGTCACGAGTCGGTGCAGTCTGCAGCACTACAAAGAGGAGCGCCGTGCTCGGAGCGCGCATGTCATCGCGAGCGAATTCGGGCGAACCTTCGGTTCCTCCGAAGCTGTTGCAACGCCGCCCTGGGGTCCCGTGCTTTTCCCGGGGCCGCCGACGGCCGCGCAATGCAGCCCCGACGAGGAATCTAGGCTGGAGGGGAGCGCCGTGCGACCGGTCGGCGATCCGGAGCGCTCGATGCGTCCGAAGGCTATTTGTGTCCGGCGGCGAGCTCCGAACGCCGCAGTCGAGCTGTTCCGGCGTCGATTGGAAGACCCCTTTGTCGCTGGACCCGCGTTGGACGCGCGACCCGACGCCGTGGACCCCTCGGGCAAAACTGCTTTGACCATTTGAGCCGTTTTGTTGCGGCCGCGCACCTTTGGCCGACCGTTTGTTTTGCTCGGGGTTCCCGGCACCGGCCGACGTCCTTGGTTGGCTTTTACCCGTCGCTGGACGCCTCCGAATTTATCGGGCTGCAAACACCGCTTTCGCGACTTGCCGAAGGTGTGAACAGGAACAGAGGAATAGCTGCGCGGCTTTTGGCGCTTTCATTCGATCCCTCCTTTTGATCGTTGTGCGCGACAGCCAGTGCTTTGCGTGCACTCGTGCACGAAGCTCCGGAGACGGAGGCGCGGCGAGAGTCTGACCGTGTCCCGTTTTAAAGGCGCTTTCATTTCCGAGGAACAGCGCGTGCTCGTGTGCGGCTCTGGCCGCGCTTCGAACCCCCCCGTCGTGCCTGCCTTCCCGACGTCAGTACACCTCAGATCGGGGCGCCCTTCTGCTGGCCGAAAACTAGAATGCAAGGTGTCTGGCAGGCGTCACAGATACGGCGGTGGAGGTCATCGGCGTGATTAGGGTCACTGGGCGCGAGCGAGTTTCCTGTCGTCGTTGGGGCTCAGTCGATCCTGCCAGTGGCACGGTCCAACCCGCCGGAAATTGAGGCGTTTTAACGCGGTCTGCGTTATATGACACTACGCACTGACTAATGCAAGTACTAGCTATAATGCACTCTTGCAGTGACGCTGTGCGCGAGTGCTGCACTCTTTGAGTGACATTGCGCACCGGTGCTGCACTCTTGCGATGACACTGCACACTTTTCTCTTAAAGTGACACTGTGCACGCAGTGGTGCACTCTTGCAGTGACACTGTGTGCAAGTGCTGCACTCTTACTGTGACACTGCACGAGTGCTGCACTCTTACTGTGACACTGTGCACGAGTGCTGCACTCCTGCAGTGACACTGTACATGAGTGCTGCATTGGGCTGGAGCTCAGGTTCTCGCTGATTGCAGTTTCAGCTGAACGTTGATGCACATCTGTGCCCTGCACTGGCCTCCGGTATGTAAAGCATGCTCCCGGATAACCCTGTGGCAAACGTGCTTGCTGCCTGGGACACAAAGTAGCAGAGAAAAAAAAAAACTTGTTTGCTTCCTAGGGTAAGCGTCCCGGACTTGCGCTTCTTTGCAAACATCGTTTATAGTGTTAAAATCATGAGGAGTCTCCACTTTAAACCTGCGCAGATCTCCTCCAGCACAGCCAACCAGCAGCCAGGTTAACTCCTCTGTTCTCTGCTCCAGCTCTGTGCTGCCTGGTTAGCCAGGGGCGAGGAGCGAGTGTGCCTGCACACGAGCTAGGAGACGAGGCTTCGGGGCAGACGCGAGGCTCCAAAGCCTGGGATGTCGCCAGAGATGTGACTTTGCACTCCTGTTTGAGCCTCGACTTTCTGTTGGATGTGCTGCGCAGGATGTGGTTTGTGTTGCTGAGGCACAAAATGCCCAACGTGCCAACACTCGGTGACACACTGCCACAATAGTGCGGGAAAGTTTTCGGTTGTCCCTCGACTCGCTTGGGCGTGGGAGTTGAGGTTTGTTGCGTAAGGGTTGCCACTGATGTCGGCTTTCGAGTAGGACATGCCGTGTCACTGCTGCGGGTTGTTTGACCAGTCCTGTACAACTGCTGGCCCAGGCTCTGCCGTGGGTGTCGCAGAGTAGCTACAAAATAAAAGACCACCGCTCCCAACAGGATTCCGCTCCCAACCAGGTTGGGAGCAGAATTCGGGATGTTTTAAATAGGTGGCACAAGGTTTCACTCCATGTGCTCCAAGAAGTGAGGCCTTTAGCTAGCCTGTCCCACTGCCATTGCATAGACATTGTCACATTTTCCGAGGCAACGGGGAGGGATAAATGCTCTCGTGTTGCATCTCCCACTAAAACATTGCTTTAAAATTTATCAGGCGCGTTGACATAATCTATTTCAACGTTCCCCCAGGCTGGCGGGTACATGCTGACCAGCTTCCACGGTTCTGCCCTCTGGGACATTGTCATGCGGGGGTAGCTTGAACCAGTTGTACAGATCAAGCTATTGGCTGACGTGACGGGTTCAGCTGATATTGATCTGTCCATCCACCCATTTAACCAGTGTTGTCTCTTTTCCAATAGTAATCATTAGTTATATGCATCAAAAGGACGCATGTATCTGACACTGCCCTCAGGTACTGTAGAGTACCTTGTACCAGCTGTCGCTTGGCTAAAACTAAAATGTATCGGTGCTAAATGGACACTGACACCCCCAAGATAAGTGTTTTATTTTTTTGCCAGGCAATTCATTATGGTGTCGGAAGACTACCTAATAAATATATTGCTACAGCGTCAGATATATTCTTAATGAAGTAAAAAACGCAACTGCTCGAAACCGAAACGTGACTTGGGAGGAAGACCAAATATAGAGGAGAGAGTTGGCAAAAATCACGTGGCTATGCAACTTTTTTTTTCTTTCAATCGGGTTATTTGCAGTTTTTTATAAGCCACAAAAAATTAGTATCACACTTCTTTTTTATTTTTAATAATGAGTGTGTGCCTTTGATGACCCATGACTGTGTTTACATTTGGGGGTTGTATTTAAACCGTAGAAAATGGCACGTGACCACAGAGAAGAGAGTGAGCGCGACTCAAACAGGCCAGTTCTTGATTGGCGTTTTTCGGGCAGAAAGGAAAGGAATTTCTGGATTGCTGGGCTCTCGTATGTCATGTACAAAGAAAAACCTTGGCGAGCATAAGCACCCTGTCAGCGTCCCATTCAAGGGGCGCTGCAACAATTTCTTAACCTTGGCCCATTGATTGTGAAAATTACTTTCTGTCACTTCTAAAATAAAAACGGAACCAATTTTGCCTGCATGCACTAGTTTTTATTTTAAAAAAAAAGTAAAATAAAATGAGGTTTGTTGTACCTCTCAGCTCTTGCATTTTCTTCTGAACCACGTGCGCAGCGACGTGATCCTTGGAGACAGAGAGCTTCCAGTGTTGTGTTCTCGAACACGCTCGTGAACTCCCATCGTTCGTCGGTGGTCCAGGGGTTTTTGTCTTGAATCGGAATGTTTTCTAAGCTCTGGTCGCTTCGGAACGTCCCAACCAGTCGGCGTCGCTGATGTTTGCAGCCGACCCCAGATGAGCACGAAAATAGGAGTTTCATGGGCGTTGTTGCCCATGTGTCAGCAGAGAGGGGGTAGTTTGTTGACTTTGGGTAGATGGTGCCACAGGTGTCTAATCAACCGTGATGAGGATAAAAGGCTTTTGTCACATTTATTGGCGTGAAAACTGGTGATGATTGCAGAACTTTGTTATAGTGTGACGACGTCACACCGTGGTTCCTGTGGCGCCACACGCGATTGCAGGTCATGTATTTATTTTTTTCCCGAGAGCATTACAGAGAAGAGTGGGTTTAATATACGACAACACATAAGGAGCAATTGAAAGGCAAAAAAACACAGAAACATTACGACACATCATGTAAAAAATTTGTAATTGGAACTCTAAAATCATCAGTGTCAGTAATGGCGACAACGGCTGTGGGAAGGCGACTCCAGTCTGTGGAGGTTTTGGGCAAGAAACGAAGCCTTGAAAGTGGACGTATGACAGCGGGGGTTTCCAACTTTTAGGTCATGTTCAATGCATGATGATATGTAAGGTGGTTCGGAAAATAGTGCATGACCAAGTGTTGGGTTAGAGTGACAAATCTTATGGAACATACTAAGACGAGATATTTTTCTACAAAATGAGAGATTGGGCATTGACGGGGATGTTTTCATGGTGGTGACGCTAGATGCGTGGTGATAGTTTGAGCAATTGAGACGAGCGGAGTGATTTTGAATAGATTCTACTGCAGATGAGAGGGTGATACCGGGTTCCCAGATGGAGGTGGCATACTCAAGTTTGGCACGAACGAGAGTTTTATAAGAAAAACAAGTTTGATTAAAACGGGGCCAAGCGAAAAATTTTGTTTAATGTAACCCAACAATTGATTAGCACTGTTAGTGACATAGTCGACACAAATGTTCCAAGACAGATTGTTGGTTATAGGAGCACCGAGATATTTATAGGAGGGCACAGTAAGGAGGAGAGAATTATTAATGAAGTAGGAAGGACACGTGTTATTTTGACAAGAGACTCTCATAGACTTACATTTAGTGATGTTAAGTTCCATATGCCAGACATTGCACCATTGAGTGATGTTGTCAATGTCAGTCTCAAGAACAAAAATGTTGAATTCATTAGGAATTTTTCTTGTAAATAACACAGTAGTGAGCAAAAAGGCTAATAGAAGAAGAAGCCTGCATAGGCAGCTCTTTAAAATAAATTAGAAACAGAAGTTAGACCGAGCAGCAAACCCTATAGAATGCTGGGTTAGCAGGTGAGGGCGAGGAATTAGTCCCATTAGAATGAACAAATTCGAGTCGGTTTGTAAGAAAGAATTCTATCCAACTGAGAATGCTTGGGTCAATGTTAAGGTTACGAAGTTTACGAAGAAGCAGCTTGTGAGGAACCTTGTCGAAAGCTTTTGAGAAATCAAGAAACATGCAGTCAGTTGTAGAACCCTGGTCGAGATTGACGTAGAGATTATGAGTAAATGTTAGAAGTTGGGTTTCACACGAAAAAGACCTTCTTAAACCATGTTGTGATGGATTGAAAAATGAATTTGAATCCAGAAAGTTCAGTAGTTGGGAGTAAATTCTATGCTCAAGGATTTTGCATGGCATGCTTGTTAATTATGTAGGATGAAAGTTGGAAGGAATATGTTTATCACCACCTTTGTCAAGAGGAATTACCTTTCCCACCTTATAGTCTTTTGCTGGTACTTGTTCGAGCAATTGGGTAAATGATCCCAGAATATATTTTAGTATTTTTTAAGAATCGATGTTATTAATGCCTGCAGCCGAAGATATTTTCAGGTTTCCGATGACTTTAGCAATTCCTTCTGAGTCTGTAATAACGGTATACATTTGTAAAAATTCACAGGCTGGAAAAACAAGAGAGCAAGACTTGTATCAAAAACGGTTTTGCGAACACTGGATTCAAAAGAAAAGAACATAGCTCACTAGCCACTTAAAATCAAAGGCAAATCGGGTGAAAATAAAGATTAAACTAACTTACAATAAAAAAGTTTTTTTTTTTTTGTGATTGGCAAATGTTTGTGATTCTTGGGAGGGGGAATGAACCAAAGAGACATTCCTTCCTTGTCAGCAGTGTTTTCTTATCTCCTGTTGTGTCTGAGTAACAGCATTTGTGCAGAGGTCACCAGTGGCCAGGGCTCTGCAATTACCATACTTTGTTTCAGCTTAAGTCCAGATGCAGCCTATGCTACCAGCTGATAGTCAAGCAGCGTCAAAAGCGCAAGTCACTAGGCCTTTTCTGTCTAGGATTGGTTTAGCTATAATGGAACACTTACAGAAACATGAGGAACACCATGGTGGTGCGCTTTGACCTTCTCTGATTGATCTCATCCACTCCTAGGGTCGCTGCACTGCATCTGGACCTAAGGTGAAACAGTGTATATAAGGGGGCTATCTTTTGGTGCTTATCAAAGAAAATAGGGGTGGGTCATCTTTCAGAGGTAGGGCATCCGCAGGATATTATGGTATATATAGATATTAAATATATGTTCCCTCTTATGATGCATTGTTTTCTCGTTTCCCTCTTATGTTGCATCATATAATCTCTGATATTTTAGTTCTGTGTAAACATAACATCCACTCCTGCTTGGGCCACAATATTGGCTCGCAGTATTCTTTAAATAAAAACTAAATAAATAGAGTGTCACATGACCATTGAGAGTGTTTTCATGATACGTTGAATTGGCTGAGTGACTGCTGATGTCTGCTACAGTTCATCGTAATTAGGAATGAATGGAATATAGCGATGTCTAGAAAAATGAATCAAACCATTTTGACTGCCCACATCAAAGTACTTCCCTGGGATGGTAGCGTAGCAAACATATGATCAACCAAGTACAGCACCCCAAGGAGGCAATGTGCCGCAAAGTTCAGTTTCTATAAGCAATATCAGCAGAAAACTTAAGATAAAAGTTCATATTTTTGTTTTGTTTAGTGCTTTATGATGGGGGTTTTCAGACTTCTTGGCTATGGGGCTGGGTTAAGGATCTGTCACAGTCTTTAAGGAAAAAGAAAATATTAAGAAAATATTAAACATATAGACCTATTGCAAAAGTAGATCTCTGGCCTGAGCCATTTTGCGGCTAAGGCGAACCCTATCAAGCCAGAAAATTCAATCGCCCGAGCTGTGGAAACCCGGTCAACATGACTCCCGACCTTCATTGTGCATTTCGACTTCGCTGGCTTTTCTCGAAAGTTTTTACCTGTTCAGGATGCTTACTCTTTTTGTGTTATCTTCCACTGTGAGAAACCATGGAATGCCAGGGCGTGCTACCTCCTCGGCCTTTGCAGGAAACAAACGTCGAGCAGCCTGCAACGCGGGCCGTTTGACGTCCTTCGAGGATTTTTTCCGTCGAGATAATTTTCAAAAGTTCTTCCCGGCTATGTTCCTAGTCTTTGCTAAAACCAGCTAATAGGGTTTGTTGTATAGGGACGGAACAGGCACGTTCGTTCGTTTGCTTTGTTGTTGCTCAAAAAAGCAGCTCTCTTTAAAATCTGCCCAAAGACAAGCCGGAATCCGTCCCATCGTCGTGAAGTGACTCGTCGACACTTTATATGAGATATGCTGTGATATTTGAGATCTTTTTCAAATGAATCCTGTTTGGATAAGACTGCACTAAGGGGTACGTAAATTATGTCGTTCGATTGATGAGACTCGTTGAATTTCGTGTTGTGAGCGGGGAATACTCGTGCACTTCGGCTGTCCTACAGGGTCAAATATTTTCGACAGCTAAGACTTTTGTAGATGGACACGGCTGAGCGTATGGCGTAGTAACAAAATCAACTAAAATGAAACATACATTCCAATTGCTTTTGTTCTGTCGCACGCAGACTACCAAAACATAGCTTTCATTTGTTTGTTTTTGTTCCCGAAAAATTAAAGACGTTCACAATTTTCTTAAAATGGTGAATTGGATCACAGCTTTTGAGGCGGAGGAGGGGAGGGCATGCCCCTCATCCCCCTCCGTACCCTCCCATCCTCCTCTTCGTCTCCCCTCCCATTGAGAGGACAATTTTCGCTAAATTTCCTCCCAAATATAGTGAAAATTTTCCCGCTAAACTTAGCGGGAAATTTTTCTGCTAAATTTATGTGTGACGTCATATGACACAAGACATAAAAATTCACGTATGACGTCATCATAAAAAATGTCCTGCTAAACTTAGAAAAAAATTTCCCGCCAAATTCAGCAAAACATTTTCCCGCCAAAATGTAGAGGGACAATTTTACCCTCGTGAACGTGTGACGTCATTATGGGAAACGTCCCATAATGCAACGCGCAATTACGCCGATGCCGCTCAACCCGGAAACGGGCGCCTAACAGCTGCACTCTAAAATAGTATGATGCTTTCTTAAAAACCTCGAGAAATTCTATTCGCCATAGAATACAAAAGAAACAATAAAACATGGCAATTTACCCGCCACCAGCGTCCGGAATTGCACCCATGCAGGCTGCCACAGCCCAGCGCAGTTGGGCAACACTGACCTACACTCTCAAAACTAGGGACGCGCTCTAAATCAATTCCTTCGATACTGCCGCTGGAAAGGTCTACAGTTGGTGACCGGTTCAGAGTAAAGTGGAAGCTCCTCCCCCTCTCTCCCTTTGGCAGAGCGAATGCCGGAGGGGAAGGGAACTCTTCTCCAACGTTCGCTCTGCTAAGGTGGAGAGAGCCTCTTAACCCGACTATAGATCAGCATTCAACAGTGATGAAAGTGCTGCACCATTTGCGCCAAAGTGCACCACGAATGAAAGTCTGCTACATCTTCACCAAAATGCCATTTTCGCTAAGAATTGCACCACACCTGTGCCGAGAAGGGCCTGGGGCAAAAAATGAAAATAGAAGTAGAAGGAAAGAAAAACTTTGCAAATATGAATTTCACAGCATCTCTACTCACCGTATAGTTTTTTTTCTTATTAGGTTGGAGCACATTTGAAGGCTGGAACACGTACTAAAAGCGCAAGTCACGTGATATTTGCTGCATTTGTTCGGTTTAGCCGATGAAAGAACAAGTACAAGGAGATGGCACATGATGTCGTGCTTTGAAGCTGCGAATCGACCGCTCTGGCCGGTTGATCGCCGACATCGTCTTAAATTTCCGGACGATGTCGTCCATGTCGGCAACCAAGAGTCCCGAAAAACTTTGCAGAATAGTAGAATTGCTGATTGCAGCAACTGTGATAAAACGGAACCAGGGTCTTGTACTCCCGATAATATTCCTCGATTATCGTGTCTGCCACATGCCTTCGTTCCGGGGCTGCAGAGTATCGTGGCACTTGTGCAGTTTGCGTCAACCTTCACCGCTTCTCACCAGCGTGCGCGCGTCGAGCTTCACCGCTTTGCACCGGAGTGCTAGGAGCAGCGACTGACCTGGGGGAGCGCCCGGCTTAAGCGCGAGTTATGCTCAGGATTATTGCAGGTCAAACTTCTTTGTTATAATTGTAAAATAATCTCTATTTAAAAAACAAAATTGGAGAAAGAGAGATAAGAAATTGAGAGCCTTTATGTATTTAAATAAATACGGTAGTCGTGGTAGTTTCCGTGCAGCTGTCGATCGAAAGAGCAGCAAACTTTGACATAACTCTGGTTCCTATGCCACTTTAAAAGCAGTGTCACCTTTAAAGCGCGTTTAGCCTTTTATAATATTTTGGGTGGTTGTTTTTGCGGTTTATGATATTAGTCTTCGGTTTCATTAAACCTAAGGGACACATTTTTATTGGAAGATGTTTTAGCGGATATGTTGGTTCTTGCTGGTATTTTACGGAAATCGTATTTACAGGTTTAACAAACTACCGAATGTAAAAGGGAGAGGGGAGTGGATTTATCCCAATGAAGTGTCGCGCTTTGATTCACTTTTCAACCATTTTTAATGCCCATTGTAAATGTAGCCTACTCTGTCTAGAGCCTTATTTAAGAAGACTGTGTTCCTTTTACGCCCTATCCATTCTTATCACAAACGGTAGTACGTAATATGCTCAAGTATCAAAGAGGTACCCTTGAGTACTATCATAAGTGAACTCATTTAGTGATGCAATCACTTTTTCATTCTCAAGTGATGTGCTAACAGATGTTGGCATCTGCTCCAAAGTGGCTGCTTCAAACCAATATTTTGCCTGCTACAGAACCTGCTAGAAAAGGTCAAATGCTGCTTCCATCACTGATTCAAACATGGAAATTAATGCTAGAGTAAGTATTAAAAACCCTAAAGTGAACAAATATACATATACTTCATTTTGAAATGTAATAGTTAGCTAATTTTGGCATTATGCAAGAGTTTATTTATTTATTTACTCGCTTTATTTTGAGCGCTGCACAAACGGCCCTAGGCCTTTTTAGTGGTCCACCGAAAAGATCCCGGCCAATCCACAAAACAAATGTCTACATAGGAATGAAGTAAAACATCAATGCACTCTCGAAATTTTCTTTCGGGTCCAAAAATGTCAATATCAAGATTACCTGAACTCGATTCAAGTTTGTTGAAAACCAGTTGCAAACGACTCATGGGATCAGCTTTATGATTAAGAAAACTCACCAGGCTTAAATCCAAGTATGTGGGAACTTGGGCCCATTAATGCTGTGCACAAGACTAATGAAAATGAATGCTGACAACATTTGTGATACAGGACACTAAGCACAATGTACAGGAGAACACAAAGGAATAGTTACACAGACATGAAGCAGGGGACTTGGAATGGTGGCTGGCAATGTTAAATGAAGAATATGGCGGAGGACCCGTGTTATGATGCAGTTTCAATCAGTCCTCTCTGGTACACTGATCTCTACTATAGGGGACTGGATTGCGCATTGACCAGACTGGTATGAAGCCATCGGAAGTAAGCGGCTTGTCCCGGAGGTGAGCGCTTGACAGGCTTTTCAACTCTTCCGAGTGCTGGTTCGAACAGCGTCCAGGGTGCCGAGTTTTCTCTTGTCATCCCAAAAGAGACTACTACTTGTTGCGGAGTAACAGTGCATGCGGCCACCAGAAGTATCCTTGGAAGCCATTCGATGGGAACATTTTTAGATTCTAGTTTAACAAGTGTGCATATGTCCCACGTTCATATGCCCTATTTTCGGCATTTATTCCAGAACGGGGGTATTAAAACCCAATCAAAGACACAAAAGCATGGACCAAAATATTGACTGAATGCACTAGGAAGCCCAGCACACGCCCGACTTCCGGGACAAGCATCAAACTTCCAGTGGCTTTGCTTGCTGCCAGGCTCAGCGAGCAACTAAGCGCCATCCAGCCCCCTATAGTAGAGATCAGTGGTCTGGTATCGTCACTTGCACATTTGAAGCGCGTCATGGCACAGTTTTCTTTTAGTGCGCTTCTTTGCTCCGGTAGCAGCTTGGCTGCAGGAAATGGGCCGGCTTTATTGGTAGGGTCGGAGTTTTGAGGCCCCTGCTTTGAGGTGTTGGGGGATAATACACCCAAGTATGGTTGCTGAGATCCTAAGTCGCTAAGATCCTGCGACAGTAATGGACTGCAACATACACCGGGCTAAACTTTTCTTTTTTAATTTAAAACAGAATAATGCAGCATGTTTTTGCGGATTTGGAATTACCGGTTTTCAAGGGTTCATAGAGTGAAGTTTGGACGAATTCGAGGATAATTATTTCTTCTAAATGCCGTACAAAAACTGCTTAATTTTGACTTTTCCCATTTAAAAAAAAAAAAATTCTGGGTGCACTAAAAAGATAATATAGTAGAATATTTTTTCTTTTTAAATTAGACAAAATTAAGTTACCAAAATGTAGTACTATATCACTTTGCTTCACTTAAAAAGTTTTGTGGAGAAAAATTATTTTTCTAAAATATTGAGGAGTGGCTCGGTACATCACGGAGTTATAAGATCTATTTTTTGAGACAAACACCCCGACAGGAGTTCTTGATTTCAAATGAAACCATGTTTTTTTTGCGTGGCATCCGCGAGCAAGGTGGGCTTTGCCACCTCACTCGCTTTTGCTCGGATGATGGTTACAGGAAGTTGTGCTGCTCTCGAGGTTCTGATGATGGTTTCCACTTGAGGGTGTGAACCTCTCTGCCAAGAATGCTGTCCTTGTCACCGCAAGGTTGTCGAGCACGTTGCCTCCTCCGACGAATTGCCCCCACCGAAGTTTGGCGGGACTACTGCTTCACTGCCAAAACTTCTTTTCGCTTGAAAGCCGCTGTGCAATGGGATTGATTGGTCAGTGCCATTGTGACGACCGGGAACAGACCACAACCTCGTGGAACTAATGTGGAAAGCATGGTCCACAACGTCCTGAGTTTAATTTTTTCTCTTTTTCGTAAGAACTGTGAATAAATAGGATACTTTACTGGCCAATTTAGTTTCAATAATTCTGCATGAAAACGAGATGCAATCGCCCCAAGTAATAATGAATGCGCAATTGTAGCTAGCAGCAACCAAGGTCGGGTTTTCGAGGAGGACCTCGAAATCGCCACTGTTGTAATCCACAAAGCTGCGGACGACGTGAGCCATTGAATAACTTGGTGTGATGAAGAGCCCAAGGTGGCTCATCCTGGCTCTCGGCTGTTGCACTTGCAGTTATTTCGCATTCAATGTCCACGTATCAAGTGGTCTCGTTTTCTTCGATATCCAAGCAGTTGGAAAAGCGACATTGTGACACGCCAGCGTTGTCATTGATGCAAGCCAATATGATCGAGGCAAAGTGCTTGAAAAAGAGCTGCGTCATTCAGTCGAAATGTGCCTACGTCCGACAGCTTGTTTCCATGAAAATTGCCTTGGCCATCACCATCCTGACGGTAGCCTAGCTTTCACTCGCGAAGCTTGCCAGAACCTCGACCCTGAGGTTGCATTTTCGCGCTACTCTCTTTGGAAGGATTTGGACTTGGGAGATCTGTTTTTGCTGTATTGCAGACACCTGGCTGTCTCTGCTGTAGTTCCTCTCCAGCAAATGAAGGGACTAATCCAATCCACTCGAAACATCGCGAGAACATGTGTTTAACGAAATGAGTTTCCACGAAGTGTCACTGTGTCGACGAAACGTGCTTCCACAAAATGACACGAACCCACGATCAAATACAAAGTTAATCTGGAAGACCAAGCTGCAAACTAAACAAAGTGGTAAATTTGCCCAGTAGGCAATCGCGGGGCACTCCCATTATTCAGTTACATTTTCGCCAAAAATTATGGGACAATAGAAATTTCTTGAAAGATGCCGAATGTTCAATAAACGGGTATAGAATTATCGAGGTTTTACCATATTTCCGCAGGAGGTAATGAGCGAACAGGACGTCTGTCATGTCTCCCATCTGCGATTGGAGTGGTAATGGAGAGTTGTACCAGCATTACCCGCTTGCGGCTGCTAGGCGTTGATTGTTGCTTTGCTGTGGATAGGATGAGCAGGACTAGTCTGTGCCAGTTGCAACGAAGACGTCGTAGAAGGTGCTCAGCACGCCTGCCCAGACGTCATCCTAGGTCCTTTGAGCACTGCAGGCACGCTCGAGGCACTGGGGGCCGTGCGGGATCATGCCACCATCTCAAGAAACCTAGACCTCCGGATTGCAACGTCGTTCCTCACCTTATGTGGCGACAGACCGATTTGCGGCCGTGCTTTGTATGTAGGCAGTTTCTTTGCCCGAAAGCTGCTGTGTGGGCACGTGAGCACTCTTTGGTTCGCTCAATGAACGTTTCGACGTTGTCCGTTTTTTCTGCCCTCTCGGTGTCGCCGCATTGGCTCGCTGTCGTGCCCGGGGCACCTGCCTTGGCCGCGAGGCGGTGAAGAACTGTTGGCAAACTTGGGCAAGCTTGGAATTTCGATGAAATGGTCAAAGCTGTCAGTATATGGTAGGCTTTTCTTTGGGCGTGGGAACGGCAAACCGGGTCTCGCAACTGCATTGACCACTGGAAAATTTG
>JAZHYW010025933.1:0-27694 GCA_037355805.1 Ixodes ricinus | reverse complement strand
TTTGATACATGCTTTAGCTATTTAATAAGTTATATCGCACCGTTATCAAGCTCCTCATAAAATTTGGGGACGTCTGTTTCGACTATAGTGCACTGTACGTCGAACTGAAGTTTTGGGGTGCGTATATGGGACAAAGGGGTGTAAGGTGACACCCTTTTTTTAGTATAAAATAACATATATTTTGACCGCAGCGATTGTTGCACAGTACCGAGACAGCAATTATTTATATACAGATCCAAAGAAAGTTTTCGAACCTGTTGTTTCAGCCCACCTAAAGTTAGCAACATAACCGACGATGCCCTTTTTTGGAACAGATAAAGGAGAGATTGTTACAAATAATTAGTCTACATATAATTGCGTCACATGGACATTTTAACAACCGAGGGTCGTGCGCGCCTTCAACCCATTTTGAAATAAGTTTGTTTCTGCGCCCCTTCAAGCACAATTCGAGGATCGACGCGTTAGCGAGAGAAGCTAGAGCCGTAGTACCGACCGAAATAAATTGCCAAACTGACTCGCACACCCTAAAAAAATCCCGTGCGTCGACTTTTCCCGCACAACGCTCGGAGAGCCAATCAGCGCAACTTACGCAGGCAGCTCAGCGAATGACGATGCCTAAACATATGTTTAGACCAAAAGAAACCCAGTCTAAGTTTGTGCACAAATGTGTGAACACGTTTGTGCACACGATTAATACAAACGTGTTCAATGTGTGCACAAACGTGTTCCTACACTGAAGCTACGTTTGCTGCAGCTGCCTCGTCGAAAGCTAGGTATGATAGAGCTGCAGCTCAAGCATGTGCCTTCTCGTGTGAAACTTTTAGCCTATAACACATTGATAAGAACGAAGTTGGAATACGCCTGTACAGTCTGGGATCCTTTCACAAAAAAAGATATCAAGATACTGGAAGATGTTCAAAAGCAAGCAGTTCGTTTTATATTTAATCGCTACCACCCGCATGACTCACCTGCGCCCTTAATTCAAAGTAACAACATCATCTCTCTTGAATCACGAAGGAAGCTAGCTAGACTAAAATTTCTTTATCAACTCTGGTTTAAAAAACTCCGGCTTGAATCGTCGTCCTTTCTTCACCCATCCTCGACTAGGCGCACAAGGCATGACCATCCGCATAAAATAACTCCAGTATTCGCTCGAACAAATGCATTTAAATACTCCTTCTTTCCCAGAACCAAAACAGAATGGAACAACCTACCTCATCACATATTTATATCTGACAATGTTTTGGAGTCGATTGAGCGTTTGTTTGATGTATAACTCTTTGCATTGTGTTTATTTTTTCTGTACTTATCGCGTCTCCTCCAACTTTGTTGTGAGCTATTCCATTTTTTCTACGCATTTGTTTTGTGCTTTATTACAATTTTTGCATAATTTTCTCGTTTCCCCTCTCCCCATTTTACGGATTACCTGCGTTGTGCTTTTTTACTTCATTTTTGTAGCTTCAATCCTGCTTGGGCCACCAATTGGCCTGCGAGTATTCCTAAATAAGATAAATAAATTAAGCAATGCAAGCATGAGACTTGCATTTGTGTTGTATTGTCCTTTTCTCCCCCAGTCTCGGGGTTTTGTCCAAAATGTTAAACCATCACCAGCTTGTTTGCGCCCTTACTTTTTGCAAGCATGACGTTTTGCATTGCTTAATGTCACAACACAGACTGCGTTTCTTTTTTTTTTGTCTAAACATATGTTTCGGCATCGTCATTCGCTGACCTGCCTTCGTAAGTTGCGCTGATTGGCTCGCCGAGTGCTGAGCGGGAAAGTAGAAGCACAGACTCATGTCTCCTTGTCGTCTCTGGTTTGGCGTTTTGCAATGTGCCCCCAAAGCCAGCCTACCACTTGCGCTGTTTTATTGCTCTAGTATTTATTCCAGAACATGCTTTAGTGGCGCCCTCTCGCGCCGTCGACATGAGTGCAGCAGCCATGAAAGCTCAATGAGCTCACTACCCCTCCTCTAGTTCACGGCCACTCAAGCAACCAAGGACGTCATTAGGGAGGTTATTTTTTGCTTGTTTTTGTAATTTTAATTTGCCTATAACTTTTAAAATAAAGCGAAATTCGAGAAAAGAAAAGTTTCACTAAGTTACTACGTTCAGTGCGCTCAGGTTCGGTGCAAATTAAAAACCAGTAAAAAAGTCCCTGCGGGGCCTCTTTAAACATTTTAAGGAACAAAAGACTAGAGAGTGTACGAGGCGTGCAGGATCGCGAATAAGGGCCTATTGCCTGTTTCGGTACGCCTCGATTGCTCTGACGGCGAAAGAGCTCAATTTTTTAAATGTTAGTCCCTAAATTATTGCTATCTTTTTTCCTTCTTGTGAAAGCCAGTACCCTTTTGGTCACCGTCAACTTTGTAGTTCACACGTGAATAATTTTACATAGATATATTCACTTGGGTTTGGTTAATAATGTAAATTATCATTCCTTTAAAATAGCTCTCAGAAAGAGATTAATTTTTGTAACTTAGTTCCTCACCCTTCCTTTCTTTATTATTATTACCGCACTTGACATCTTCTCTTTTACCACCTCTTCATTTAAACCTCAATTGTGAGTCAGCGCTCTTTCCTTCCTTAGCTTATTTGCGCTGTTTAATCAATATGTCTAACCAACTCGCCCAGCAACTCATTTTTGGGACCTCAAGACTCATCACCAACAGCCTAGAACGTACGAAAATAGTAATGCTGATGTAAACAACTAAATATTTAGTGCCGGCTTCAAGACGTAAGCTCATACCTTTTCCACCCCCCCCCTTTCCTATAAGAAATATATAGAAACACATAGCAACAGTCCAAAATAAATACGACAACAGGAAGCTTAATAAGCGTTATCCTTCTCTTTCGGGGAAAAATGTAAATATGTAACTATGTAAATACCAGGGTTTTTTAATAAGAAAAAAAAAACTCTTGTTTTAAGGAAAATAATTATTAAAAAAATTAAAAACAAGGAAGAAATAAATTGATCTCTGCTCCCCTCCCTCAAAGAAAAGAACACATAAAAATAAGGAGAAAAACAATAATACATGAAAAAAAATACATGAGAGTAAAAAGATACGCAGATACACATAATTAGCTTAAAACATGAAAATAATAAGATTTAAATTGTTTCCAATACAATTTGTTATATATTCCAGTACGAAAATTGTAAACAAGAACAAGACAACTTCCTCGTCGTGAAGAAAACCAAAGACAAGAGGCAAGACCAAGAGGAACAAGAATTAATAACTTAATACCGAAGAAAAAAACAACAGGAAACACACAAATAATCATAAATGCCTGTAAGATTTTTCCTTTCCAAGTTCGTTCCAATGCCAAATTTCGCTGCCTTACTGATTTTCTTTTAATTGGCTTTAAGAAATAAAGACACTTTTGGCCAATTCCGTCAGGTGATGCAGGTAGAGAAAAAAAGATCATTTTGTTTTAGCGCCCACTTAGAAATTGAGAGGCTTTTGCAATAGTGATTCAGCTGTAGGTTAGTAAGTACCAGACTTGTACCGTACGCATTACAAGTAATCAAATTACTTGTAATCGATTACTTTTTGGAGTAATTTTGTAATCAGTTGATTACTTTTATTAGGCAGTAATCACAAGAGTAATCTGATTACTTTTTGAAGTAATAAAAATTACTTCTAACCGTTACTAATTTTCCACGAGACCCCCCCCCCCCCCCCCCCGCACACACCTTTTTTTTTTTCTGAAATGACAAAAATAAAATTTGCATCTTTTTTCGAACGGAAAAAAGAAAGATTTTTGCGGAGCTGTAGGAAACGAGGTCAACCCCTTTGTATGTACAGTTTCTGTGGAATGTCCGTTTTTTTTTTTCGAGCTGGGACTGGGAGTGGGAAGCCCCAGGGAAGCCCCAGTGCGTGACAAAGGCCATTCAGGGCGAAGTTTGAGGGAGCAGAATGTAGCTTTGTAAGTCCTTCGTTCAAACTAGCCCCCTCACGCACACACACACACGAAATAAAAAAAACAATCCTGCTTACGGTACCTACTCGCAGCCCGTAGGAGAACCAGAACCCAAGAATATCTAAAGCGGATGCAAAATATAACAAAGCCAGTTCAAATACACGTCAAGATCCCGTATTTCCCCTACGTGGTCTTTGTGACAAGCAAGGTTTCGAGTTGAGAAGTGGTCGGGGCGATCTCTTCCGCTAATGGATACTACGCATGATCCGTTACAAATCCTGGAGCTGCTGCTCTTTTGTATAACATGCGAGTTCATCCACATGTGAATAATATCTCGAGAAGCGCGTGTGTGTGCGAAAGAGAGTAAGGGCCTCTTGGTTGCCAGTACAAGAAAATATATAAAGCAAGAAAACAAAATACCTTTTATTTGGAACCAGAGATTCCAAGAAGGTGCAACGACCACGAAGAGGGAACCCGTTTTTTCTTCTTCAATACTTGTGAAAATGTGAAATATAGGTTGGAAGTAGTTCATTGTTATGAGCGCTAAAGATGTAAGTCTTCACACAATAAAGTAATCGGAAAAGTAACGGTTACTTCTTAAAGTAATGTCCAATTACTTTTGCTGTCGAGTAATCAAGTAATCTAATCGAATACTTTTTAGCCAAGAGTAATAGTAATTGTAATCGATTACTTTTTTTAGTAACGTGTACAAGACTGGTAAGTACCTTAAGTAAAATTTTAGAAAAATTGAAGTTGACCACCCTGGGGCTTCAGCATCCGATTGCTGCTGGAGCTGCTGAAGAGGGAAGGAACCACTGCCCAGCCGTTGGAGCTGCTGGGGCTCCAGAAGCTGGGCAGCCATTAGCATTCATCCATCCATTCATCGATTTTGCGATAGATGTCATCACCTGGCTTAACCAAGGTGCTCATAATAAGCTATATGGCATTACTTTATGCGAGTGTGTGTGAGCGTTTGATTAAAACTGTGCCTATAAAATATAGCGCATAACTATCCTGGTTTCCCTTTTGCAAAGAGGAGAAATATGAGTAAATCGAGTGCAGTCGTTGTAGCACGGAAACTCTTCAAGAAAGACAACACGCTTTGTATAAATGTGTTTACGATACGTTTTTACTGCTACGAAGGAAACGATTTTCTATACTTTCGATTTCATCATTAAAGGCCATGCACACGCTTGCGTTGAGTCAGACCGAGGGCTGCCATGGCAACAACTGCGTCAGCTCCAACAAAACGGCGTGAAAGCCGGCTTTTGTTGGAGCCGACGCAGTTGTTGCCAGAGCAACCCTCGCACTCGGTCCCACTCAACGCAAGTGTGAATCGTCCTTGAGTCCGAGGATTACGAACGCTGCGACCTAGTGGGGCCAATAAAACCCATCGGAAAGCGCTACATCTCGGTATTTTTCTTGTGTGTGTGTGTTTGTTGCCGTCAACCGATCCCATCAAGGGCGAAGAACGCGCCGTTACATTGCGTTTTTAGTACTGCGCGCCTGTGATTATGTTGCAACCAGCTTTTGGCCCCCACTCAGACTTAAGATGAGCAGAGTATAGTACCTCAATACGTGTTGCAATACTATCCTTCTCACTCTGTTAGCGAGCCCACGGAGCACGACTGTTTGGATAGCCATGGCTTTACAAAGTCTAAGTAGTACATTGCGTTAAGGTGTGCTAAGCCTTCGCAACCAATTGTTCACGACATTCGATGCGAATGCTGGTAGCCAAGAAATAGCATGCAGAACGTGTCGTAAAATTGGATTCTAAACTAGTAAAAATAAGTCGCTGATGTTTAGAGTAATAGTTTCAAGCAGTGGACACCGTTGAGTCCCTGGTTCAGGAGATGCGCTTAAAGAACGACCATTCGAATCAGTGGAGGAAGTGGGGTAATAGAGCACGATAAAGAAAGCATTCGAATTATAATAGCTTTAGAAAACAGAGAAAGAACAAGTAAAACCAAAACTGCTGAACACAACAAGCACATCGTCCAAAGTATACCTTAGCCTGTTTCGCTTTCTCTAAAATCATACGTTCTGTCCCGAGCTGTTTGCAGAGACAACTATCCCCCGGTTTAGGAGTTGTGTAAGCTAACTCTTTCGTAACCATCTAGTAGCGTTTTGAATGAGACGGGGCAGACAAGACTTTAGTAGGGCGTTTTTTTTGCCTAACATTTAAATATTCAATTGGCGGCTCCGCGAAATCGGACGAAACCTTGAGGCGCTCTAACAGAAAGCTGTCACGCTAAGTTCGCTCACAAGATTTCTGGCGCCAATCAGATTTTCACAGCGTCTGGCGGTCGAAAAACGAAGCCGTGTAAGTATACGTTCAGAAGCACGCGATGAAAATCACCAATAGAGGTGTTACGTTTTCTTCCAACTGATGCAACGAGAACAAAACAGTTGGGATCGTGCGAAAGGTTAGGTGTCGCTCTCCCTAAGTAAACTAACGAGGTTTTGGGTGGAAATTCATAGGTATACGTAGAAAGAATAAACAAAATAGCAAAGGCAAGTGATAGCACGAGCAAATCTTTCATTTTTAAAGAAGCGCTTGTGTCGGCGCTTGTATTATTTGTTTATTATTTCTACGTACCGTGACGCGTTATCGCTCGGAATTTCACTAATGAACGAGGAAACGGGGGAGGCGAGAAGTTGCATTGCGGAGAATCACCTTTTCATTTTGGGGATTAGGGAGGCTGCAATATCGTAATCCGTGTCTGTGGCACAAGCAGTTCGGATGCTCTCCCGCTGTTGCTTTAGGTGTGGCAAGGGTCGCTGTGGCAAGCACAATCGTGATGTTCGTCCTCCCCGAAAGTGTCTTTGCTTTTGCTTATTCAGAGCACCACATTCACTTGGGCACTCGTTCAAAACATTGAGACGACTCGGGAAGATTGCCTGCAATGATCCAAAGCGTTAAGTATTACATCTATTATCTTTATTCACAAGGGTCGAAATGTGGGGGCTGCACGTGTGGAAATATTCGTACCGGAACACTTCGGGCCCTGAGCTACGTCTGGCTGGTACCGCAGAATTTGTGAGATCGCATATATGGGCTATGCTTGAGAAATGATCAAATCGACACTAAAACAAGCATACATGTAGTTTCGAGAATACGCCTAAAATTCCGTTGACCGAGAGCAGTTCACGGGTGGCGGCTGGACTGCTAGAGGTGGTTGATCATACGTGAAGTCTCTTGGTACGGAATCGGATACATACTTTCTTATGTCGTACAATCACCATACATTATAGCTCTGCAACTGGGACACGGACGAGAAAACGGACGGTCTTGAGGAGTGCGGATTAGGTCCCCACACCTGGGACCCTAGTCTGGACACTTGGCGAAAAAGTCAGCGAGAAATCCTGCGGCTATCATTGGCCGGCGCCAAGGTCAAGTGCGGCGTTGGCCAATCACGGTCGCCAGATTTCTCACCGACTTTCTCGCCAAGTGTCCAGATTAGGGCCCTGGTGGGTGCAAACGCCGCGGCGCTGCCTCGTTTTGTAAACAGACTCCGATACAAATATCAATACTTAATTCTACGTTATAACAATGCGAACGAGTATGCCGACATTTCAGTCAAATTGTTACAAAGTTCGAGTGTGAGGGACCATACCACCTTTCGGCTCGGAGGTGGCCAAGATGGTGATGGTAGTGGCGGCTGCGATCGCGCTGTTATAAACCCCGTACACTCCTAAAAAAAAAAAGAAAAGAAAAAGTGCGTAGAGGGATGAGGCGTTATTTGTTCATCCCCACGACCCTATAGCGCCCTCTATTCAGAAGCGCTAACTCGAGCAGTCCGTCCCTCGGACATTTCGTTGCCCCCACAAATGGCTCCCACAGGAATTGCTCCCTTAAAGGGGCCCTGCAACGACTTTTTTTACTGTTTCTTAATTTGCACCGAACTTGAGCGCACTGAACGTAGTAGCTTACTGAAACTTTTCTTTTCTCGACTTTCGCTTTATTTTAAAAAGTTATAGGCACATAAAAATTACAAAAACAAATAAAAAATAATCTCCTTCATGACGTCCCTGATCCTGGCTTAGGCAGCAGCCTAACCGGATGCCGTCCACCCTTTTCCCGCGCCGGAGAATTCCCCTTGCCTTCGGACACCGGTTGCCCCGGTAAATGGGGAATGTGAGGAGAGGAGGGAAAGACGGGGAAAGGAGGTGAGGCCGAGGAGAGAGAGGCTGCCCGGGAACGGGGGAGCTCTCTCTCCCCTCGGTTGACCAGGAGAAACAACGTCACGATGTCGTCACATGCTGCGCTCTTTCGGCACCACGGGCGCCCCCGTAGGAGGGAGGTTAGGAGGAGGAGTTTCCGCGTCGTCCGGTTAAAATATGACGCACTGATATTTAGTGACTCTCTCCGACCTCCGAAGCTGTGACGGCCTCGTCGAAGAGAAGTCAGAGTTCCGACCAATTGAACGGTGAGTTTTGATTGCTTTGGCTACTTGTAGAGCTAGGAGGAACGTTATAGGCATTTCAGAAGTGCTTCATAAAGCCGCAGGATTGCCCTGTACCATAGGCGGAAAGTTCCTCAAAAGACAAAGCAATTAAACAGAGTAACCAACACTCGATTGCTTTGGTTGTATAGGAGCTCCTTCGCCTTGCTTCTGCTTTCTTTTTGCATCATACCCGACCACCACCTTCAAATGTAAGGTGCCCGAACTCCTTTTTCTGTTCATTTTGTTTTGCAAGACCGCCCCAACGCTTGCCGGCGCCGAGGGTGAGTTCCTTGCGTATTTTCTATCATGTGCAATTTTCTTATTGCTATTTCTTTCTATTTTTGTCTCGAATTAACCGCCCGAAAAATGCCTCTTCTGTAATGTTTGCGAATCGTTTGCACGCTCATTTTTCTCGTTACTTCAACTTTCGTTAAGCTGCTGGCATGAGCTGACAGCCTCTGACAACCGGCGATCGCTTACAAAAAAACTGTGATGCTTTTCTGCTGAAAGTCTCTTTAAAAAGTCACCAGAGGATTTAAAATGTCAATAGCTTTTCATCAGACTTTCTCGAGCTTTTCTGTTGACCTTCTTTTGAATATTGGCCCACTTTTTAACAAAAAAGTCAACAGACTTTTGTCACCTCCACATGGGCGTACCAACCGGGGGGCAAGGCGGGTGCGTTGCCCCCCCCCCGTTCTCAGGTGGGAGGCAAGGATGCTGTTCGCCCCCCCCTGAAACAGCCGGCACTCGGCAGGGTAAACACTGGCCAGCGGCGGCCCGAGGGATACCAAGGGCACCGCCCCGGCCCTGGGGGAGGGGGGGAGGGGGGGGGGGTCTGGTCTGACCATCCACTCAAAAACAAGTTGGTACGCCACTGCTCCTCCAAGATGCTTTTTATGTAGCTTTTAAATTGAAAAGCTACAGCTTTTCAACTAAAAAACAACAGCCGTCTAGAAAAAGAAAAAATATTTTTAAGCTTAGCTATTTATTTAACGGTTTCGGAAGCTTACTACGACTTTCCACTCTGCTCCGTATTGGCTGCAGCAAAATAACGTAAAATCACCCGAAGTTCTTTTTTTGCTTTTATTTAGGATTGTGTTGGGAAATCGTGTCCACATCAGAAACGAATACAAACACCGACACCATGAGGCAATGAGCACCTGACACGCACTGCGGTTGGGTGCTCCAGAGTCTTATATAGCCTACATATTGAAGGTAATCATTTGGCCGGTGACCACCTCAGCACTTATTAAGGTTCCAAGAATGCGATCTCCTTCTGAGAGTCTGTCAAATGAAAAACAATGTTTCAAAGTTTGGGGACGATATCTCTTACTAAAAAGCATTGGTACAACTAATTATAATCGTCGCCATCGCTAAAACAACATCCACAAAAACGGCTCCTAGAAGAAATTTTATCGCTTCTCTGCATAGCACCACTCAGGACGAAGCGAGTCAAGGCAGTTTCTCCACTCTAAAATAGTTCTTTTGCTTTTCTTTGCTAGTTGACTAGTTTAATATGGTCATTTTTTAACCCTTTGATTCCCAACGTTGCCCAGAAGCAACAACTCAAACATGACTTTTTTCTCCCTCAATACCCGTGAATCTATGCCCTCAGCGCAGTCTGCCGCAAGTCCGAGGCGACCTGAGCTTCTAGAAATAAAAAAAAAACACAAGCGAACGGCAGGCGGCAGCTTTCACTCATCCGCTACCCCTGTCTGGACCGGCGAGCGACCTTATCCCGCCACTGTACCAGGTAAGCGAACTTCGATGAAAACAAAGGCAGGATGTGCTAATGAAACAAATCCTTGCCTAAGGTCACTTAAGACGTTTGAACGGCAGGGCGCGTCTTTCGAACGCCTGGCCTCCAGCACGCGCCCCATGCCTTCCGTCGTGCTTTGACTGCTCACGCGCGCTCGAGGTGCGCGAGACGCCGAAACGTTGTCAAGGGCTCGCGCTGGAGGCGGGACAACTGAAGCTGCTCCCTACCGTTCTCACCTTGTCAGAGACTACTGAGAAACTTTGTGACTTTTGACATCTAGTCGAGGTGTACTATGTCCAATAAAAAGTCAACAGAACGTCTGTAGCTTTTCTATTGACACTGGCTACAGAGAGCCAACTGAACATTTTCAACACGAAGTAAACAGAACGTCTGCAGTCATTCTGATGACACTGTCACCAGGAAGTCAGCAGAAAAAAATCAACGTAAAGTTAATACAAAGTCAACAGCTTTTCTTTTGGCTCAGGCTGAAGAAAATCATCAGAAAAGTTTCAACACAAAATCCACAGACTTTCTGTTGACCATGTCAACAGGAAGTCAAAGAAAGTAATCAGAGTGAACAAGAAGTCAACACGTTTTCACCAAAGAGTCGAAAATCATTTTATAGGAGATATTCGCATTCAGCCAAGATATCCTGACAAGATTATCGCTTTGTGCCGAGAACATCAAGAGAAACCTTCTGAAATGTATAAAACGCCAAAATTATTTTTTCGCTTGAAAGAGACGTTTGAAGCATGTCTAATCCCTTGGATAACGTAGGATAAGCATGCTGACGGCATGGTATACCTAAACACATGTCTGCTTTTGTGACCCTATAATATAGCTGTCATTGCAGTTGCGATTAGTGAATTCCGTGGTTCAAGAGCACTGACTGTTATGAATTGTCTCAACGTTTGAGAAAACAAAATGGGGCTTACAAAACGTATTATGTCGCCTACGTTCGTAGGCTGAGGTCCGCTAGAGTGCCATTGTCATCATTCGCAACTACTATAGCTTCCAATGGCTTTCAAAGGAATTTTCAGCACTAGCCTTTATAGTATTTGCTAATACTACGTAAGAGTATTCGAACAGGACTGCGCGAATAGTTGGAAAAACGTATCCACTCACCAGCTCTGGTGCACTTTGTGACCAAAGCTGGTGAGTGGATACTTTATTTATCCACTGGGCGGCAGCTATCGATATGTGCGGGCACTAGGGCGCACATATGAGAATAATGAGGTGTACCCAGAGGTTCCGGAGGCGATGGTATACTTGCTTTTCCGAAGAGCTGGGGAAAGGGGGAAGGGAGATCCCGGCATCGCTGAGGGGGGGGGGGGGGGGGGGGCGATAAGCGCTCCCTGCCCGCCGCGGTCGGGCGCGTACTCGCTCGTGTTACGGTCTAAAAAAAGGGTGGATTCTTACACCCTTTGTCCCATATTATACACTCCGCACTCAAAATCTACTTCCGGAGTCCCTGGGCCGAAGGCGATATGAGGCTTTCCGGAAGCAGGCTTGCCGTAGCCTTGGCGGTTCCTATGTGGCCTGGTGCGAGTTCGCGCCTCAAAATTAAAATTCCACTCTGGCGCTCTAAGGCGAAAGGGATGGTCGTATCCGCTATGCGCAGATAAACATATTTTCAATCAATATTACAGTTTTCCCGAGAGGAGCGGGGGTTTTAGCGCTGCAGTGCGAACTTTTTAAAAGCGGTGAAGCGCTCGCGAACTTATTTGTGGCCTATCAGAGCCGCCTCGGTAAAGTCCGCTTTGGTTCAGGTACGCTTCCTGCAGCGAACGAAATAAAAGCAAATGTGCAATCCTCCTAAAAAAAAAAAAAAGAAAAAAGAGTCGACGAAATGTTGCAGATGTGTCCAAAAATTTCACGGTGCCGCGAAGTCGTGCTCGGGCGCGTTTAATTAAGCGTTACCTTATGATTTTACTTTCTCCGCGGGTTCGCGAGTGTCTTTCGGCCGATGCTGGTCCGGCTCCGCGGCACAGTTCATAGTATCAACTAGGGATGTCGCGAACCACCCTAGGTTCGATTTCGAAAGGTTTCGATATTTTCGAAGCGAACTGAGGTTCGCATTTGAAAAATTTCGATATTTTCGTACCGACCGAGGTTCGAAATCGAAAAATTCGCAACTTTCGATCACGTGGAGTTTCGAATTCGAAAAGCTCGAAGCTTTCATGGTTTCAAAAATTTCGGGTTCGAATATTTCGAATATTTTTTTTACTTGAGGTTCGAAAAATCGAAGATTTTGAACTTTCCTAACTTAAAAATCAGAGATATCCGAAAATTTTAAATTTCTTGGGATCTGAAGTTCGAAAAAATTCGAAGATATCGAAATTCTTTGGATATAAAATTCGAACAATTCGAACGCTTCAAATTTTTATAGACATGAAGTTCAGAAAACTTCGAAGATTTCAGATTTTTCTCACATAAAGTTCGAAAAGTTCGAAGGTTTCGATTCTCCTTTAAAGCTAATATTAAAAAAAAACTTCGAAGATTTTAATTTTTTTAATGTGCTGGAATATTTGCTAGTGCAGAGTGGCGTGTGACCATAGATCAGTAATTTTGACCGCCAGCCCGGGGGGGGGGGGGGGTCTTTAACGTGCATAGCGCAGTAGTGTTCACACGAACGCACTGTTTTACGATACTCATCCAGTTCGAAACGGCCAGGGGCGAGGCAGGGGGTTGAGGCTCAAAAAAACCTTGAAGCGATCTGGCAAAGTACCTCCCCACCCCTTGCACGCTGGTAGTAATCCGATCGAACGCCGCCCGAGTGACGCTGGGATGTAGTAAGTTTAGTTTGTAATTGTCCTGGAGGTTTATTTTCCGGGGCGGAAGAAACGCCCCGCAAAAAGCACAAGAAGCCGACACAACTCGAGGTCGAGGAGCGTTCTACAATATAAGTGGCGTCGGAAGAGGAAAAACGGGGGGGGGGGGGTGGGGAGTGCTCTAGCCCCCTTCTCCCCTTCCAGACATTCCGGACTGTTAAAGAAAACAATACGGGGAAAGAGGGCGTGGTCGAGCTTATTTTAATCTGAAATTATTTATATATATGTATATCTATACTGTCGCTCTTCACTGCATAAAAGATCGCGTAGAATCGTCATTTTCGGAAACTCGTTGTCAGAAGGCACTACTTGTCGCATGCTTAGAGGTTCGGAAGTTCAAAGCTATGTCTTTTTCGACCTAAATAACTGTGCCATTCGTAAAAGAAAAATAAACATAACAATGAATGCGAGGGGTAAAAAGGTGGAGAAAAAAAAAGAAACTATAAAGATCCCGCCGGAAGTGCTGTATTCTTGCATATTCAGATGCTCAGAACTTGGAAACAAGTTTCTCCTACCAAAATGTCTACAGGCTATAAGAAACAGTTCCCAAAACGTAATGCAAAAAAAAAAAAACATTAATGACGTGTTGAATTTGAATAATATTAGAAATCTTCCCCCATGAGTTAATTTATTCCTCATTCCACATTATTTAGTATTCTGCAGATGGCAATTATATGTACTGTCTGTGGTGTTAATTTAAATGCGATACCTCAAACAACTTAGAGGAGAAAAAATACGACGTTTAGGACATAATTGCCCGTAGATACATGTTTGGACATTTCTTCGAAACTCATATTGAATAACAATAATCACATCTTAAAACGACACTTACCTAGGCTATACATAGATCATTCTTAAAAAGTTTAACATCTCTACCGTAAATAGCTTCGGCCTTAGCGCGCTTCAAATATGGTACAAACGACAATTGTCAAAAAACCCGTCGTCCTTCCTCGCCCCTTCGGGAATTTATTTCTTTAAAACTGAGCTTGCCAGAACATTCTAATAAGCGGCATTGTCTTTCGTAAGGAACGCAGCACCGCATGTAGAATTCGAGAAAACAGAACCCATCCTTTGGGAATGATTATCTACGTTAATGCGAATAGCATCAAACGGTGCGGAGTTATGCGCGTTCGTCAGGTGGCCGGCACACTCTAGATACGCCAGCCCACTCTTGAGGCGATTCTAAATTTGTTGACACTTTCACAGCCCTGCGCACGATCTCCGCAGCCCAGCACGTGCGTTTGTGTCACTTAGGAAGGCGAGCAAAGCACGCGCCATACGCACAAACACTCAAAATGGTACCGACCAGACTTTCTGGCGTCTCAGCTAGTCTCAACCAACGGTACTCTAAACGGTTGTTTATATCTTTACCATAGGACGCGCTTTACAGCGCTGTCACAGCTACCGGTGCGCGCGCGTTCCATGCACGAGGGCTCATTCCGCTCTCGTGAGGCTGAGCACGGCCGCTACATCACCCTCTCCCCGAGCGCGGGAGAGGGTGAGCTAGCGGCCGTGCTCAGCCTCACGAGAGCGGAATGAGCCCTCGTGCATGGAACGCACGCGCACCGGTAGCTGTGACAGCGCTGTAAAGCGCGTCCTATGGTAAAGATATAAACAACCGTTTAGAGTGCGTTGAATGACTGCCTTCATAGCTCTGTGGTTAGCGCGTCTGCCTGCTGATCAAAGGGTCAACGGTTCGAATCCCAGCCAGCGCCGGTCTTTTTTATTTATTTATCGACCCGCGGCGTAAGAGGTTAGATAGCCAGATAGATAGATACATAGATAGACGAAAAGTGCGTGAAGTATCCAAAGAATGCTATTCGCATTGATATCGCATTAAAAATTACGATTGTACCTCACTACTGAATTCAAATGAAACCGTTCGCCAGTCTTTCCTAAAAAGTTCGAAGTTCGTCGGAACTTTTGATTTTCAAGATTCGAAAGTCCGAAACTTTTCGAATTATCTTGATAAATAAGGTCGAAAGTTCGAAAATTATCGAATTCTTGGCGTAGGAAGTTCGAAAGTTCGAAAAGCTTCGACCTTTTTAGTGCGGGAAAATCGAAAGTTCAAAATCATCGAAGTTTTTGTCTATCAAGTTCGAAAGTTCGACAAGCATCGAATTTTTGTAGCATAATAAATTCGAAAGTTCGAAAAGGATCGAATTTTCTAGCGTAATAAGTTCGACGGTCTCGAATAGCGTCGAACTTCTTAGTTTTACAACTTCGAAAATTCGACTTCAGTCGAATTTTACAATAGAGAAAGTTCGAAGATCTGAATCTTTCAAACCTTTCGAACCGCTCGATTCGATCATCAAAACTTCGGGTCGAAAAAGTTCGCGGCATCCCTAGTATCAACCATGGTTGGGAGTCACCAAATTGAAGGAACGAACGCTGTAACGATACACTTGTTTATAGAGCCCCGCGTCAGAGGTGTTTTGTCTTGTAATACGCGTACTTCTCGCTTTTGATACAAATATGATACAAATATTGATATATTCAGTGATATATCTGTTTTTCAAGCAATTGTAAGCGCTTCCAACACACCTTTGACCTGTGGTTTACTTTGCTTTTATTGTGTTACTTTGTTTCTGTTCGATTTTATCATTGACTTGTGCGCCAAAGTGAAGACCTCCGGGTTGTTTTGGGCACATAAAAATAAAGATTATTATTATTATTATTATTATTATCACTTGGGAGTTCGGTTTCGCCCTGTGTATAACTTGTCTTGTGCTCGCGGCTTCGAATGTGTTTTGTGTTGTTCATAGCTGCTCTTGTAAACTTAGTTTAAAATGTTTTTTGCCACTTGTATGCTGTTGTTCATGTGATGGTGTTGGTGTTTGCTTGTAAGCTCTGGTGCCTTTTCATTTGGTGCTCAAGTTCTATTCTCAGCTAAAAGGTTATGAAGTTTTGTGAGTCATCTTTACCTTTTCAAATCAGACATGTCATAGCTCGATAAACTTCAGCCAATATTGCCGTTTTACATAAAGCAAGGAGTCGTTATTTTTAGCTAGTGAAGCTGCCTAACTAAAACCCCTTGAGGAAACTTCCAGAGCGGAAAGGCTGAGAGTTTTTTACAGCGAAGATGTTAAGGGACTGGATTTCCCCAGGATCGTGTCCCCACGCAAAGAAATGAGCACTGGAATTGGCGTTCAGCCACCATTTATGAGCTGACGGCGGCAAGCCGCGTCTGGTTGCCGCCGTCGCTCCGTCTCGCGGCGGCGGCAGCCTGTCCCTCTGGCTTTGCCGACTTTCGGGGCCAGCCCAACAATTTCCATTGTTACAGCCCCGCTGGTCTTCCTTCTTCACCAGAGTGGAAAGGCTGAAAGTTTTTTATGCAGCGAAGGTGTTAATCCCCAGGATCGTGTCCCCCGCAAAGAAAGTACGCCTGGACCTCTGTACTTTACCTACCATCTATGTGAGCGAGGGCGGGCAAGCCACGCATCTGGCTGCCGCCGTCGCTCAGTAGATGGCGGCAGCCTTCTCCCTCTCTGGCTTGCCGACTTTCGGCCCGGCCTCACTTTCATGTGTACAGGCCCCGCTGGTGACGCTTCTTCACCAGAGTGGAAAGCTGGAAGCTGCTTTCGGCAGCGAAGACAGGGCCAGTTTCCGCCGGATCGCGTCCCCTGGCAAAAGAAATGAAGACACCAAACTTCTGGTACTTACCATCTATCGAGCGAGGGCGGCAAGCCGCCGCTATGCGGTTGCCGCCGTCACTGTAGATGGCGGCGGCCTTTTTCACTCGGCTTGCCGACCCAGAAGCCGGGGCCGGCCACTTACTCACCGTGGCAGCTCCGCTGGTCTTGCTTCTTCTGCCAGAGTGGAAAGGGTGAAAGTGCTTTACAGCGGAGCTCAGTAAGGCCATAGTTTCCCCAGGATCGTGCCCCCGCAAAGAAACAAGCCACCAAACTCTGGGCGCACCTACCCGCCATCGGCGAGTGACGGCAGGCCAAGACACGAAGCTCGTGAAAGTTTCCTCAAAAAAGTTTCTTATATGCTCTTTATATGCACCAAATAGTTCTTATACGGTTCTCATATGTTCTTATATATATTGTATGATTCGTGCGATCGTTGAACATGTCGTATCGTGCATACAAACGACTTTTTCAATTGGATTATTGGCGGTATATAATCGACTCTGGGATCATGTGGCCGCTTGTCCTGGCTGCAAGTTAGGCAAGAGAACTGCTAATGTTTTACTTACTTTTTCTGCCACCGTCTCGTGTGACAATACAACCCTTACGAGTTTTATAAATTACAGGATACTAGAGGAATAATTCTATGTGGCATTTACGGAAAGTACACGAAATTGTTGCGTCGCCCCTCTTATTTAGACTGACTGCACAACAGGACACGCCTGTGGGGCAGCCGTCCCCTGAGGCTTGCAGGTAAAAACACAAATGTTCAAGAGTACTCACGGCGTGAAAAGCGCAGCGGCGAGGCCTTGTAAAGTCAGGTATGAGAGCGCTGATAACCTCCATGGCAGACGGGAGTTGTTTTTGTCCCCTCGCTTAGGGGCGATGGTGAACCAAAATTTCGATTTTCAGAAAAACAATGCAGGAGATGCAGGCGGGACGCTGGGCGATCCCTACAACGCTACTCCTAAGGTGATATCTCGAGCGGACGGCCGAATTTTGAGAAAAATTACACCATCTTCCCAAGGGGAATCATGGGGGTGATGCGGGAGCATCGCGGATCGTACTAATTTATTCCTTCTTGGCCTTGGATTTTTGCCGGCCGACGGCCGGCACACGGCGGACGCGGCAAGCGAAGCCGAGGAACGCTAGCAGACGACAGCCGCAGAGTTGCGTGGAAAGCCTGCACCCGCCGGTGCGCACTGGCGTGGCGCGCTGCGACCCGCGCGCCCAAAACCACTCACCTTTCACTCCTCCGGAGAACGCGCGCAGCGGCGCCACTGAAGCCGTTTACATTCACACCTGAAGGAGAGGAGATCTAGAAGAGGGGTTGGCATGCGCGCGGTATGTAGTAGAAGCGAACGCACGCGAAGCGCACGCACGCTGGTAGAGAGGGCGGAGGCGAGCAACGCGCAGCTGTTGGAGAGAGAGGGCGAGAGAGTTGCGCATGCGTAGTGGTGAGTGCGGCCGCAGCGACGCCGCGGGGACATAGACCCGAGCAAGAGATGCTCCGCATCTAAAAAGAGGTCAAGATCGAACAAGGCCGACGAGGCGCGTGACGTCAAGACACCTTTGTTTCCTCCTCTCTTCACTTCGCTCCCTCAAGGCGGCGAGGCGGAGAAGACGCTGAGGCCGTTCCCTCTCCTTCTCGGAGAAACATGACGTCAACAAACTCTGTGAAATGCGCCTCCTTTTCTTTGAAAAATACGGTCATCCGTTTGAGATATCGCTGTATGAGTGATGTTGTGGGTGTTTGTAGCATCCCGTTGCACGCTTTTGCCGCGTGTTTTGTGGAATCCAGATTTCGGTTCAGCATCCCTTAAATAGTTCAGCATACAGTTCTTATATGCTCTTATATATATTGTATGATTCATGTGTGTTTGTGGACACAAGAAATTTTTCATACAAATGACTTTTTCACTAGTGACTGGCGGTATATAATCGACTCTAGATCACGTGGCCGCTTGTCATGGCTGCAAGTTGGGAAAAGAACGCTGTACTAATGCTGCACTTTTTTTTTTCTGCCACTGCTCTTGTAGCGGACATAAAATACAACCCTTGCGTGTTTTTCATAGATTGGCGAATCTGGGCGAATAATTCTAAGTGGCATTTTGGGCTGGAATAAATAAATTTATATTTCGGGATTTTACTAATAGCACATCGTTCAGTGGACCAAAAGAAAAAGGTAGAAAGTCAGAAGCCGGACTTTCGGTACGACAATTTGAAAACACAGCGGACTATGTTCGTACATCCTTCCCTTCGCAAGCTCTCTGCCTTTTCACGGTGATACATCCGCTGGACCCGCAGCGCGTCACCCGGCCCCGCATCGCCGTCGCCGGGCCCAAACGCACGTCACACGGCACCGGAGCAGATTTAATCCCTTCCACCCTCAGCTGACATTGTGGTGGATAACAGGCTTGCTAGGCCAGTCAGCGCACTCCTTTCATCACCTGACCTCCTTCTCTGCGCGTGGGTACGCGCGGGAGGACGTGATCACGTGGAAAAGTGTGGCTGGCCCAACGAGCACGTAAGCTTCCACAGCACCGCTCAGCTTTGCAGGTGAACGGGGTGGGGAAGCAGCTTTCGCATTTTTAGTGACGGGCTAAACTTCTAGGAGGAGAATGGCTGCGCCCTGGTACATAAACGAGATTCCGAGCAAGAGGGGACTCCCCCTTTCCGTCTTCTTGAACTGTTCGGTAGGAATGCGCGATTTATGAGTTGAGGAGGAAAGCTAAACAGGATAAAAGTTGGAAAAGCGTTTCACGACTCCTTTAAAGGTACGACGTACACTTCTACTACTACTTTGCCCGCCTTCTTCTTTCCCATACTCTTCTCCACTTTTTACCTTGCCCCAATCTGTGCTCCCCTCGCAGCTTAGGGAAAGGACGTGCGCTAAGAGGATTATCTTTCCTGCAGGAAAGCAGGAACTTGTGCGTCGGTCTTTCACTTACTGTGGTACGACTTTATCCGTTCCTCACAGCATTAAGGGAGACTTTATAATAAACTCTTTTCACAAGTACACTTCCGGAAATACAAACCATTTCACCGAGGGAACTTGCTCCTAGACCTTTGCGGCCTTGTACTGTACAGTCCGTGTTCCGCGATCGTTCCTTCCCCGATTTTTATCGGAAACATTTTCTAGATTTCTCTAGATTTTCAGAAGATGTGTTAATTTGCGTCAATGTAGAGATTAACGTACTGGAATAGCTTAAGTGATGATTCCTGTAGTTGGGTGCCATTTAAAGGTTAAATTTGCTTCGTTAAACCTTTGCATAACTAAACTTTCTTCCTTTGGCCTTGTGTGTCCCCCCAAAATCACTAGTTGTTACCACTGGAGATTATCTCTGGCCCCGACAATCTACAAAGAAGCCTTTTTCCCACCGCACTCGGCGGACACGAGGAGGAAAAGGGGAAGGAACGTGTTCTAAAGCGCTCTGAAGCCCACTAAAAAAACAATCCCTAGATTTGAACAAATTTCGCCCCCTAATGACTTGACGGAGATTCTCTGGATCTGAGGAAAAATCCCTTGAGGTTGGTAGTTGGCTTGGTCTTATTAACGACTAAGCCACTGAAAGTCACCAGAGCAGCACTGCCTCGACACGAGAGATTCGAACTTAGCAGCGGCCGAAACCCCAGCACTGATTGTGGTTAGAGAACTGCACACCTTTGCTGCACATATGTACCGCTTCTGCGCTTGTTTATAGTTACTATTATGTTTGATGCCTGTTGAGACACCGTACAAGCTACTTGACTGGGCCAAAGACCACTGGCCTACGCAATGGGTAGACGGCAAAAAGCGTGAAGGAGTGGCTCTGCCGGCTCTCGGGGCGGGGCCGCGCAATGCTGCCAACCGTCGGGATTTTTTCCTGGATCTAGGGAGTTCCGTCATCGTTTAGGCACAAAGGGAGATTTTGCTTTCAAATCTTGGGATTGTTTTTAATGGGTGTCAGAGTGCTTTAGAGACGCGTTCCTTCCCTTTTCCTCCTCGTTAGCCGGTCGAGTGCAGAGGGAAGAAACGCGCTTTGTAGATTGGGTCGGGGCCGGAGATAATCTCCAGTGGTAACAACACTAGGCCTACACGGGCCGTCAAAGTAACAAGGGTTACTTATGTAAAAGAGGTTTTTGCCTGAAGCAAATTTAACCTTTTAAATGGCCGCCCAACTACGGGAGTCCTGATTACTAAGCTTACTCCAGAACGATAATTTCAATATTACCGGAATTTAACACATTTTCTGAACATCTAAGGAAATCTGGGGAACTCTTCGACAAAATTTGGGAAGAAACGATTACCGGTAACTGGCAACATTGGGGCCACGGGGGGGGGGGGGGGGGGGGGCCTCGTTCGGGTAACCCTCTGCTCCCTCATAGGGTGCAAAGACACCCAAGAAAAAGATACCTTTTTCTGCTTTCCTTTGCGTGTTTGTTGGCTGGCGTGTCAAAGAACGGCTTTGGTCGTCAATCAATTTGGCCTGGGACAGATGGCCACTCGTCACCAGCGCGTCCGAGGCACTAGTGGCATCAATTTCCTGCCAAGGCTTCTTCAAAGGCCTTTTCCTCCACAGGTCAAGCTGTTTTTCCAGGGCCGACCATACTTCGTTCCATCTCGTGTTGAACCACAACGGAAGGCTATAGGGGCCTCCACAGCAAATCGAAGAGCGCCAGCCCAGAGGTGACGTCACGCACTAATACGCGCCCGAGGCCAAGCGACGTCGCTCCAGAAAGTTGTGCTTGATTGGCTGTGGAGGCCCCTAGTCTTCCGCTTTGCGGTTCTGACACAGCATAAAACGAATTAGCTAGTAAACAACGGTTTTCTTTCTTTCTCGCGGGTCATTAGAAACCGATATTTCGAAGGGGGGATCGTACTGAACGTCTGTACTTTCTGGGTGGCATTGTGGTGTTTTGAAGCCTCAATCTTTGGTTTAACAACAGAAAACGCTTCACGGTGGCCGATCGTTACCGGGTCCATTTTTTGTTCGCGCGTCTGTAAACACTCTATTTTTCTCATTCTTTTGGTAACCGACACTTCGATGTTCGAATAGCGGCACGTGGATAATCGCCTAATCCCCTACATTTTCTTTTTCTTTCAAACATGCACCCAGACACGGACCTTACAGACCAGTGTTGCGGAATGGGCGCCCAGATTCCATTCCAGCGAGGTTATAGTTTTCGATAATTAAATTCCTTCTCAACTCCTAGGAATGGGGACAACGGCCCATTCCCACTCCGGGAATGGCTGGATCGTTCCTTTCCATCTCCTCCAATTCCTAAACGTAAAAATTGGCACTTGACGGCTACATTGTGTTGCCGGCATAAGCAACATGAAGCTGACATTATCAAGTGCAAAGACAACTGAAAAAAAAAAAAAAAAGCTAAAATGCCTAAAAACCTGCAAAAAAAGCACTGATTTTACTAAGCGGAGGAGCGCTGGTGGCGCAAAGCGTTTGTTTTCATCGTACTGCCAACATCCAGAAAGCCCCTTGATGTGTCGATGGTTGTGTAAGACGTCGGCCTCGCGACCATGCACGTGGCTCGCAACAAACAGCAAAATTTAAATTCACTCATTTTTTTGGCAAACTTTTTCTGCATTTTGACTTTTAGGACATATGCGACCAAGCGTGTTTGTACGACAGGACCATAAAAATATCCAGTTCATGCGTGGCGCAGAAATAAGCTATATTACTGTACTCTTCAAATACCTACGCAGCAACACGGCTGGTACACTGCTGGAAGCGACTCACATGCACGGCGGCAAGGACACATCCTCTGGCAAAGCGCAGCTCCTCTACGGCGCGGCACGCGAGAGTCCACATAGACCAGGGTTGGCCAAGCTGCGGCTCGCGAGGCTGCATGCGGCCTGGCATCCTGCGACAGACTCGGCAGTCACGAAGCCTGCTGTAAAGCGCTGTGAATCCTCGACACCTGCTTGAAGCGGTAGAGCAAGTCAGTTGCCTGGTGTGTGCTGCGAGTCCAGAGAGGGGGAACGTCAACTCGAACGGTGCGGTACTACGCTCGTTCAGCGTGTCTTGGTTTGGCTCGCGTTGTGGCGACAGGTCCCACCGGTCGGACCTGTCGCCACAACGCGAGCCAAACCAAGACACGCTGAACGAGCGTAGTACCGCACCGTTCGAGTAGACGTTCCCCCTCTCTCGACTCGCAGCACACACCAGGCAACTCACTTCCTCTACCGCTTCAAGCAGGTGTCGAGGATTCACAGCGCTTTACAGCAGGCTTCGTGACTGCCGAGACTGTCCCAGGAAGCCAGGCCGCATGCAGCTCGCGAGCCGCAGCTTGGCCAACCCTGGTCTATGATGGACTCTCGCGTGCCGCGCCGTAGAGGCTGCGCTTTGCCAGAGGATGTGTCCTTGCCGCTGTGCATGGAGTCGCTTCCAGCAGTGTACCAGCCGTGTTGCTGTGTAGGTATTTGAAGAATACAGTAATATAGCTTATTTCTGCGCCACGCATGAACTGGATATTTTTATGGTCTTATCATACAAACACCGCTGGTCGCATATGTCCTAAAAGTCAAATGCAGAAAAAGTTTGCCAAAAAATGAGTGAATTTAAAATTTGCTGTTTGTTGCGAGCCACGTGCATGGTCGCGAGACCGATGTCTTACACAACCATCGACACATCAAGGGGCTTTCTGGATGTTGGCAGTACGATGAAAACAAACGCTTTGTGCCACCAGCGCTCCTCGCTTAGTAAAATCAGTGCTTTTTTTGCAGGTTTTTAGGCATTTAGCTTTTTTTTTTTTTTCAGTTGTCTTTGCACTTGATAATGTCAGCTTTATGCTGCTTATGCCGGCAACACAATGTAGCCGTCAAGTGCCAATTTTTACGTTTAGGAATTGGAGGAATGGAAAGGAACGATCAGCCATTCCCGGAGTGGGAATGGGCCATTGTCCCCATTCCTAGGAGTTGAAAGGAATTTAATTATCGAAAACTATAACTCGCTGGAATGGAATCTGGGTGCCCATTCCGCAACACTGGTTGTAAGGTCCGTGTCTGGGTGTATTTTGAAAGAAAAAGAAAATGTAAGATTAGGCGATTATCCACGTGCCGCTATTCGAACATCGAAGTGTCAAGCAAAAAGAATGAGAAAAATAGAGTGTTTACAGACGCGCGAACAAAAATGGACCCGGTAACGATCGGCCACCGTGAAGCGTTTTCTGTTGTTAAACCAAAGATTGAGGCTTCAAAACACCACAATGCCACCCAGAAAGTACAGACGTTCAGTACGATCCCCCCTTCGAAATATCGGTTTCTAATGACCCGCGAGAAAGAAAGAAAACCGTTGTTACTAGCTAATTCGTTTTATCCTGTGTCGAACCGCAGCGGAAGACTGAGGCCTCCACAGCCAATCAAGCACAACTTCTGGAGTGACGTCGCTTGGCTCCTCGGGCGCGTATTAGTGCGTGACGTCACCTCTGGGCTGGCGCTTGATTTGCTGTGGAGGCCCCTATAGCCTTCCGTTGTGGTTCAACACGAGATGGAACGAAGTATGGTCGGCCCTGGAAAAATAGCTTGACCCTGTGGAGGAAAAGGCCTTTGAAGAAGCCGGCAGGAAATTGATGCCACTAGTGCCTCGGACGCGCTGGTGACGAGTGGCAATCTGTCCCAGGCCAAATTGATTGACGACCAAAGCCGTTCTTTGACACGCCAGCCAACAAACACGCAAGGAAAGCGAAAAAGGTATCTTTTCTTGGGTGTCTTTTGCACCCTATGAGGGAGCAGGGTTACCCGAACGAGGCCCCCCCCCCCCCCCCCCCCCGTGGCCCCAATGTTGCCAATTACCGCAATCGTTTCTTCCCAAATTTTGTCAGAAAATTCCCTAGATTTCCTTAGATGTTCAGAAAATGTGTTAAATTCCGGTAATATTGAAATTATCGTTCTGGAGTAGCTTAGAATCAGACTCCTGTAGTTGGGCGGCCATTTAAAGGTTAAATTTGCTTCGGTAAAACCTCTTTTACATAAGTAAACTTTGTTACTTTGGCCTTGTGTGGCCCCTAAGGTCGCTGTTGTTACCACTGGAGATTATCTCTGGCCCCGACAATCTACAAGAAGCCTTTTTCCCTCTGCACTCGACCGGCAATGAGGAGGAAAAAGGGAAGGAACGCGTCTCTAAAGCACTCTGAAACTCCATTAAAAACAATCCCAAGATTTGAAAACAAAATCCCTTTGTGCCTAAACGATGACGGAACTCCCTAGATCCAGGGAAAATCCCGACGGTTGGCAGCATTGCGCGGCCCCGCCCCGAGAGCCGAGCGAGCCACCTTCACGCTTTTTGCCGTCTCCATTATGTAGGCCAGTGGTCTTTGGCCCAGTCAAGTAACTTGTACGATGTCTCAACAGGCAAACATAATAGTAACTATAAACAAGCGCAGAAGCAGTACATATGTGCAGCAAAGGTGTGCAGTTCTCAACCACAATCAGGCTGTATCAGCCGTTGCTAGTTCAATTTCTCGTGTCGAGGCAGTGCCTCTAGTGACTTTCAGTGGCTTAGTCGTTAATAAGACCAAGCCACTACCAACCTCAGGGATTTTCCCCAGATCTAGAGATCTCCGTCGTCATTTAGGGGCAATGGAAATTTGTTCAAATCTAGGGATTGTTTTTTTAATTTGTTTCAGAGGGCTTTAGAGCTACGTTCCTTCCCCTTTTCCTCCTCGTGCCGGCCGAATGCAGCGGAAAAAGACTTCTTTGTAAATTTTCGGGGCCAGAGATAATCTCCAGTGGTAACAACAGTAATTTTGGGGGGACACACAAGGCCAAAGGAAGAAAGTTTAGTTATGCAAAAAAGGTTTTAACGAAGCAAATTTAACCTTAAATGGCACCCAACTACAGGAATCATCACTTAAGCTATTTCAGATGTTAATCTCTATATTGACGGAAATTAACACATCTGAAAATCTAGAGAAATTCTAGAAAGCGTTCCGATAAAAATCTGGGAAGGAACGATCGCGGAACACGGACTGTACAGTACAAGGCCTGCAAGGTCTGGAGCAAGTTCCCTCGGTGAAATGGTTGTATTCGGAAGTGCACTTGCGAAAAGAGTTTATTATAAAGTCTCCCTTAATGCTGTGAGGAACGGATAAAGTCGTACTAACAGTAAGTGAAAGACCGACGTATAAGTTCCTCGCTTCCTGCAGGAAAGATAATCTCTCTTAGCGCACGTCCTTTCCTGAGCTGCGAGGGGAGCAAAGTTGGGGCAAGGTAAAAAGTAGAGAAGAGATAGGAAAGAAGAAGGCGGGCAAAGTAGTAGTGAAGTGTACGTCGGCCTTTAAAGGAGTCATGAAACGCTTTTCCAACTTTTTCCTGTTTAGCTTTCCTCCTCAACTCATAAATCGCGCATTCCTACCGAACAGTTCAAGAAGACGGAAAGGGGGAGTCCCCTCTTGCTCGGAATCTCGTTTATGTACCCGGGCGCAGCCGTTTCTCCTCCTAGAAGATTAGCCCGTCACTAAAATACAAAGCTGCTTCCCCCCCCCCCATTCACCGCAAAGCCGACAGTGCTGTGGAAGCTACGTGCTCGTTGGGCCAGCCACACTTTTTCCACGTGATCACGTTCCCTCGCGCATACCCACGCGCAGAGAAGGAGGTCAGGTGATGAAAGGAGGTGGCTGATTGGCCCGGCAAGCTCTGTAGCTTCCACCACAATGTCAGCTGAGGGGTGAAGGGATTAAATCTGCTCCGGTGCCGTGTGACGTGCGTTTGGGCCCGGTGACGCGATGCGGGGCCCGGTATGACGCGCTGCGGGTCCGGTGGATGTATCACTATGAAAAGGCAGAGAGCTTACGAAGGGAAGGATGTACGAAATAGTCCGCTGTGTTTTCAAATTTTCGTACCGAAAGTCCGGCTTCTGACTTTCTACCTTTTTTTCTTTTGGTCCACTGAACGATGTGCTATTAGTAAAATCCCAATATAAATTTATTTATTCCAGCCCAAAATGCCACTCTAGAATTATTCGTTCAGATTCGTAATCTATGAAACACGCAAGGGTTGTATTTGTCCACACAAGAGCAGTGGCAGAAAAAAAAAAGTAAAACATTAACAGCGTTCTTTTCCCAACTTGCAGCCATGACAAGCGGCCACGTGATCCAGAGTCGATTATATACCGCCAATCACTAGTGAAAAAGTCATTTGTATGAAAAATTTCTGTGTCCAATAAACACACATGAATCATACAATATATATAAGAACATATAAGAACTGTATACAGAACTATTTAAAGGATGCTGAACCGAAATCTGGATTCCACAAAACACGCGGCAAAGCGTGCAACGGGATGCTACAAACCCCACAACATCACTCATACAGCGATATCTCAAACGGATGATCGTATTTTTCAAAAAAAAGGAGGCGCATTTCACAGGTTTGTTGACGTCATGTTTCCTCCGAGAAGGAGAGCCAACGGCCTCGAGTCTTCTCCCGCCTCGCCGCCTTGAGGGGAGCGAAGTGAAAAGAGGAGGAAACAAGGTATCTTGACGTCACGCGCCTCGTCGGCCTTGTTCAATCTCGACCTCTTTTCTCTCAAAATTCGGCCGTCCATTCGAGATATCGCCTTAGGAGTAGTGTGGTAGGGATTGTAGCGTCCCGCCTAAATCTCCTGCATTGTTTCTCTGAAATCCAAATTTCGGTTCACCATCCTTTTAAGGCATATAAGAGCATATAAGAAATTTCTAAGAAACTTCTCACAAGTTTCTTATATGGTTTTTATATGTTCTTATATATCTTATATAGTTCTTATATGGTTTTTTAATGGTTTTGATATGTTCTTATACATCTTGTATGATTCATATGTGTTTACTTCTTGCCACTTAGAATTATTCGTTCAGATCCGTAATTTATGAAACACGTCAAGGGTTGTATTTGTCCACACAAGAGCAGCGGCAAAAAAAAGTAAAACATTCGCAGCGTTCTTTTCCCAACTTGCACCCAGGACAAACTTCTTTACAAATGAAATTTTTCAATAGGGATGTTCATCATAGCTATCGTTGGGGCTGTTACAAAGCACAGGGCATGCGCTGAGTTGCACACATTGTTGAGGTTACGCTACTTCCGTCGTTGCAGCGATTGGGCGCGAGGCCACGACACGAATGAGCAATACGTAA
>JAZHYW010025932.1:0-36804 GCA_037355805.1 Ixodes ricinus | reverse complement strand
GTTTCAAATACACCGTTTACTGTTATACTGTTTATATACAGTTTAAAAAAAAATTAGTGAGACTCAGATATAATAAATACAGCCCACCATCAAACACATATAATAGTGTCTCCAACTTGAGATGAATTTTGTAGTGTTCACACGGGGTCAGAAAACACACTGAACCAGATGCCCCACACTTTTCTTTTTCAGGGCTATCAGGTATATCCCCAACACGCTAAGTAGAACTCAAGACTTTCCTCGACCGATATGACTTGCAGCTGGTTGCTTCCTCTCCTCAGAAGTTATGGGACAATTCTACACAGAGTGTAGAATGGCAGAGTTTTCACACCAGAGACATCTCTACTGCTTCGACCAGGAATCGGCAAAGAGGGAATGCTAACGGGCCTCTGCGAGCCAATCAGAGCTGACGGCATGCGTGTCTTAGCAGCCCTTACCAAAGGTACAGGGGGCAAGAGTGTAACCCAAGCAGTTTGAGTGAGAGAGGAAGGAGGAACCTGCATCTAACCAGAACCCTCTTTTTGTGTGTTCCAGACGCCGCTTTTGTCCCCCATGGAGATTAGCCCCGCCACCCATATTTCGTATAAAAGCAGCTTCTTCCCCTTCTCCTGCCCGTGGCTTTGACAGCACTGCACGCAACCAGCGAGGTAGTTTTGTGGTCTCCCTCAAACACACGGACTGACCTCCCTGTCGGACCGTAGCCTTCAGTTTTCTCATTTGTTAATTTATGTTTGCTTTGCCAGCGCTTTGCTTCCCTAGGTGCTGACTACTTTAATGAGGCACCAACAGCACTCTCGGTTGCCTGGGGTCATGAGGCACTGCTTCCCCAGATTTCACCAGACATCGTCCTGGTGTAGTAGTTCACTAACCAGGTTACACTAGAGGCTCAGGCAGTTCCACCAGATTTCCAAAGTCTGGTGGCAGATTTCACCGCTTGGCAAAACTGCACCCGACGCTTCACTGCTAGGTGTGCGAAAGCTGCTGTCCATCGTAAAGGACACAACCGTTTAACATCCGTCCCATCCGTGCAGGAAGCCGCTGGTGAGGCTGAAGGAGCAGGCCCTGAATGCAGCCTTCAGGGTCAGCCTGGACAGGAGCCGCCACGGAGGCCCCAGCCCTGCAGGGTACCCCTGGGCTGCAGCCGCAGTGAGCAACCTAGTATGTGCATGGGAACCTTGTTCGGAGGCCGACTCCCCAGAAACGCAGTGAACGTGTTTAGGGCTGGGCAGGGGGGACTGCAGTCACTGCAAGAGGTAGTAACTGCAGGGAGGAGCTTCAGGTTGAATTCCCGCCTCCAGCCTCCAGCATGAGCATCCCACCTTCGACAATGCTTCTGCGGGTTGTGCACCTCGAGCACCCACTACAGTGCGAAAGCCTCCATTGCTCGGGTTCTTATGGGCGCAGCCATGTTACCGGCCCATAGTGCAGAGCGGGCGCTATTGGTCGTTGCTAGCACCGAAAACGTGGCTTCGGGAGCTTTAGGTGCGTGCGTAAGGATGCCCGGGCGATATCGTGTTGTTGCGCCGCCGCCAATCCAACTTAACATTTGTGGAGCAACGTCGAAGAGCGTGTATTGCGTATTTCAGCGATGAAGCTCGGTCAACTGGCAACTATAATTTTAAGCATCCAGATGGCTGAAGTGTTGTTACTCTTAAACTAAAGGGAGGCTTCAGTATTTCGTGGCTCTAAGGTGGGGCTGGGCATTTCGCTGCCAGTGCCACCCCTGCTTTCTCCCTCTCCAGGTGTAGGAAACATGCATGCACACATATTTCTGCACTGTTTTCCAAGGGAATTTTAGATGCGGTTACTGGAAGCCTGTAATTCGACCGTATGGTAATTTTCATATTGCAAGGAGCAGGCTCATCTGCACAGGGTTTGAAGTTACTTATTAAAGGCCGAATGGCAACGAGTGCCAGTTGTCAGGCTCAAAGCTGCTTTTCAAGTACGAGAGGATTGTTTGCTTCGCACCTGTGCACGCGTTTAGAGACGTGCGTCGGTGGCGTCGTTTGCTGGTCTAGAGCAGGGGGTCTCCAAACTTTTTGGCTAAGGGCCGATCGGAAATCTGACGTGTCCGAGGGTCGAAATGTAGTCATAAATACAAATAAGGGAACAGCAACAGTACTACATATAATCATTTAAATACAAAATTGATTAAAAGTAGCTATGAAAAAGAATCTAAGAAAAAGCAGAATACATATATTTTATATTAGAATGTAATTTAGCTAAGAATATATTTTCACAATTATTGGGACAAATGAAACTCATCAATCGGTTTAGAACTTTGGCATGTCTACAAAGGGCCCAACACTAACCAGAATGGTAGAACTGATACAATATGCAAGTCGCATGGCGCGTCATAAAGATGTTGAACAGAAAGGGAATGCAGGATACGCTGAATACACAGATATGAATCAGGGGACTAAGAATAGTGCTGTTGGTGATTGGCGTCTGACAATACGGCGAAGTAGAGTGACATGTGTTAAAACAGGCAGTCTTCAATTTTCTCGTGGTGTCTTAGTTTGGTACAAGTTGGTGCGCCGGGCGCGCTGTTTCTTTACTGTGCGCCGGTAACAGCGATTTGCTGGCGGCCAATGGACGGGTTTATTGAAGTGACCGCAGTCATCTTGGGCTTCGTCGTGGAGACCTCCGCTAGTCGGATTTAACCTTCGCTGGCCGGGTTCGAGACCCTGGTCTAGAGCCGCATTTAGAGTTCATCGGTATTTCTCCAAACTTGTAACGCCTTTTGTAGGCACATTCGAATTGCTCTTGCCGTGAAAGGCTGAGCGGGTGAGCTCGAACGTCGACATTGAGAAGTCGAAGTGCGCCTTCAAGATAGTTGAGAAGAATGCAGTAAAGAAATATTATGAAGCCCCACTGCTAGTGGAAGTTCAGCTTTGTCATTTTTGTAGCTACCTTTGATCTTCTGCATGAACCATTCAAATAGGTTGTGCCATTTAAGTTCATCTGACTTTAATGGAAGAACTTGCTGCAATCAAGCAACCTTCCGGCGCATCGCTCGCCTTTGTACACGGTGCAAATGTCAATTGTTCGGCTGCCGACTCAAAGCCAACGCCATTGGCATAATTAGTCTGGTGTTTACAGCATATTGCTCCATTAAAGGGGCCCAACAATCATAATTAAGCGTCTACCTTTTTTGCGGTTTCCACGTCTCTTGGGGTTCGGGCAAGCCAGCGGGCACGGAGAGAGTCACTAAATATCAGTGCGTCATATTTTAACCGGACGACGCGGAAACCTCCTCCACCGACGGGGGCGACCCGCGGTACCGAAAGCGCGCGTAATGTGACGTCTTAGGTCCTGGGCTTACTACTGGTCAGAGCCGCTAAAAGCTTCTTTTTAGTCGAAATACAAAATATAAGTGGCGCGAACCGTTTCAATTATTTATAAAAGTAGTTTTGTTCAGTATTTGAGATCAGAAAAGAAACAAATGCAGTTTATAAAGTACGGAAACAAGAAATGATCCATCGACATACCGCGCAATCGGTGGAAAAGGCGGCGCCTACTAGAAAGGAGTAGTGGGATCAGGCGGCCGACACGAAAGGTCCCGGATGTACGCGGCGGCGCGCGGCCGTAGGGACCGAAAAGACCCGGCCGGCTCTGAGCGCTCCCAAGGCCTTCGGTGAGCAGCTTTGTCAGGCGGTTTGGCCGTTTCGTGGTATGGCAGCGCGAAGTGGCTCCCATTCTGAACTTGATCTACCCCGTGTTTGCCGCTCGCTTGTGGCCAATGAAGCGTCATGCCGACCTAGTGTTCGACCGCGCAGCAAATGCAATGAGAGCCGCCCTAGGCTGCCCGCTTACATACAGCCCATCCAGAACACGCTTTAGTGGCGCCTCTCGCGCCGGGCCGACTACGGAAGTACGGCAGCCGTGAGCGCTCGCTCAGCTCACCACCCCTCGTCTAGTTCACGGCCACTCAAGCAACCAAGGACGTCATGAAGGAGGTTATTTTTTGCTTGTTTTGTAATTTTAATTTGCCTATAACTTCTAAAATAAATCGAAATTCGAGAAAAGAAAAGTGTCATTAAGTTACTACGTTCAGTGCGCTCAGGTTTAGTGCAAACTAAAAATTATAAAAAGCTATTGCAGGGCCCCTTTAAGGGAGCGAACAAGTCTGTCACGATAACGTCGGTAATTTTATTTCTGATGGCATCTTGTACTATTAACATCTCATCGTCATCATTGGTTGGCATCTCCTTCATTTTCTGCCTTTTCTAGGACCTGTGTGCTTTAGTTTATTTAGGGATTCGCATCTGAACTGCAGACTCGCTTAAGGGGGCACACCACCTAGGAGGGTCAACTTTTGAACCCTTGGCTTAAAATTAATTAAATTTACAGGGTAGGCTGGTGGTCACGCTAGAGGGTGCATAACAAAATTTCAGGTCTGTCGGGTAAATGAGAAGGAAATTAGAACAGCTTCTATCAGCAACACGTCCACATTGTTTAGTAATCGTATCGTCAGAAAACTATAACAATATTCAAGATTTGTATTCGCTAGATATGTAGCAGAATGCCTAGGGGTGCGGCTATGGAAAGGTTTTTGTAAGAAGTCAGTTATTTCTATAAATTTTCTCTTCTGCAAAATTGGTGAACTTTTTGGTCTTCTGTGTCTTCGACAAAATGTCAAAATTTTTTATAAAAGACATCTGTAAAGTGACAAAAGCATTCCATAGCCGCATTCCTTATTAAATTTCAGTCAGGAAAAGTGAAGAACGAGCCTTCCTTGTATTGCCATTATTAAACGATAGGCTGACTAAAATGGAATTTATACCAAAAAGTGGAACGGAGAAAAATGCGTTCAAAGTGCTCCAAACCCTACCTTTTCTTTAGCTTTAGTGGACAGAAAATAATTTATTAAAAATTAACTATGCAGTCTAAACTAATGAAACTTTCTGGGAATACTCTCTAGATGTTGTTGGATGTATTTATGTAATTTTTCAAAATCATCTTTTTTTGCAGAAATTTTTTTTTCTGGGTAGTGTCTCCCTTAAAGCGACCCTTGCTAAATTTGCCGCACCTCGAATTCTGCTGCTCTGCAGCTGCCTTCTTTGCCTACTGATAAGTCAAACCCAGGAAATAAGGTTTCATAAAAAACAACCAAAAGATGTCCCTAAAGATTACATAATTTTCCGCTAAATTTTCTGGGAATCATTCCGCAGAAATAAAATTACGCAAGCTGGATCTTGCTGACAAAGACCAGAGAGCACAGAATGTGGTAAGTTACCTACCTCGCCGAACCCGACGTCACGGGACTTGAGGTAACATGACGTGGTGATGCTACATCAATTTTTCCGCTAGATTTAACAGAAAATATGACGTCACACGTCATATTTTGCGATCATGTGTGACGCGTAATGCTCACACATGATCGCATTACACCATTTCCTTGCTAAATTAGCGGGTAACTGACATAATGTGACATCATTTTCACCGCTAAATGTAGTGGGAAAATTGAGGTGACTGTTCTTCGTGATTGTTCTTCGCAACAACTTTCTCGTATACTTCAACTGATAAAACACATTCTATGTTAATAAGTGTGTACTTAACTGCCACTGTCTCTTTGATTATGGACCAAGAGCGATTACCTGCATTGTCAAAGCACAAAACTAGAACACCATGCCTTCGCAACGTGACGTGGCAAAATAAAGAGCCCTTTTGGAGATGTCTCACTTCCTTACGTTGTCTGGACGCGTCTGTTTGTGGTATCCCTGCCCAGAGAAGAATGGCATCACAGTGTTGCTGGACCAGCTGTTCTCTGGGGGCAGCCCTGCCACCTGGCACCGCCCATGCCCCGTGCAAAGGTACCCTCGTTGCCAGCCACTCGAGTAGGAAGTCGGCGGACGTCGCACGAAGGGACAGGCCTGATGGGGTCTGCTTACTACCTGCAGCAAACCATGGGAAGCTGATATAAAAATTAAAACTTGCCTCAATACTGCGCGATAAAGACGAGCAGACACAGAATGCATCATGTGGTCGTACACCTACGCGCCTGTTTTACCTGGTGCTTCTCCGGTAAATTCTGTATCGTGCGGTTTCAACCACAGCTTCACGGACTCTGTCAATCGGTGGAGAAGATGGAGGACCTGCTCGTGGTAAGGTGAAGGGATAGGTATAATAATTATGATAATGATTTAATAAGTGGATATAACTATGATATGTGAAGTAGACTTCTCATTATTGATATACACGCGAGAAAACTCTCCTGAAAATTGGAATTTCTTCAATCTGAAAAAGACTACCTTTTATTACTCGGTTTAATTGATGAGACAGGGTTTCTCATGGGGGATCTTAGAATGTCTCGCAACCCTCCATTTCAGAATCACTGTCTTAGGAGATGGGTTTTAAGCTGAGTTTTTAGCAACCGAGGGCTCCTGAGCTCCCAAGTTTCCCTCCACCATCCCTGTCCTGAAGTAAAGTGTTTTCGCTGCCACAGTATTTAGCAGATTCAGCCACCTTTTGATGCATGACTATCAGCCAGCACCTCCCTATCGTATGTGCATATTGTTTACAGGTCTTTGGGCTTTGCACTGCTTTACAACATCAATGCTGAGACAGGGAGGGCTTCTCTAGCATCTGTCAAGCCACATAGAGGTTCCCTTGAGATCAAAAAAGCTTGAGAACGCGTATGTTAAAGGAATGAGATGCAAACACAAGACGCATTCTCCGTGAGCTCCATCAGTGGAAAGCATCGAGGTAAGTTATAAATTTTTTTGTGATTTTCTCATGCTTACGATAATCTCTGAGACGATTGTAAGCCGTCTTCTTCTTGGCATTATGGTTTCAGGTTACAAGTATGTATAAAGTCAAACGCCTTATAAATACAGTCCACGGAATAATGTAAATTTTCCAAAGGAAAGGTGGTAACTTTGTTGTTGTAGCTGTGATAACCAATGTGTTATCACATATTGACGTTACCTGCGCGACATTCGAGGTGTTTAGAAACAAGCTACGCTGGACAATTAACATATCAAAAGTGAGAACGTTGGCCGAGTCTGCTAGCGCATTGCAGTTCAAGGTAGATCCTGGCATCTTAAAGGGGCAATTGTACGCTTTTTGAGATCCTCATTTTATTGTCATAACTCATTCTATGAGCTCTAAGCTATCTTTGAAAGACCCAAAGTCACATTTTATAGGGCGGCACGATTTGCATATTAAAAAATAATAAAAGATCCCGATCACTTGCCTGTGAAGTGCTCCGAACGACAGATGGCGCTACCGGTAACCTTGCTGAATATGGTCGTGAACGACAGATGGCGCTTGTCAGCCACTCGCTGAAAGGGATGGGGTCCCGCGTGGTTGAATGGGACTGGTCGGCCACTCATCCACACAGTAACGCATTGCTTAAGAAGGGCCGATGCACAGTCGCCGTTGGACCATATTAAGCAAGGGTCAGTCGTGACCATCTGACGCTCTGAGCTGAGCCAACAGTAAGTGTCGGAATCTTTATCACTTTTCTAAGACGCAATAGCTACGCATTAAAATGTAACTTCAGGCAGTTCTAGGGTGCTTAGAGCTCGTAGATTGAGTTATGACCATAAAACAAGGATCTCAAAAGTACCTGCAGGTTCTTTAAGTCGGGATTACCTTTTTTTAAAATGATTTTGTACTGGCATTTGTGCATGTACTCTACCACTGCATGACGAATTTAAAGACGCTAGGTATGTCATACTGCCAGTATTGCCATTTCTGGGAAAATTGGCCATTCACAGTCGAGACACCCAGGTACCCTTCATGCACACTGATTTCCGCCATCCAAACTTCCACACACCTCCACAAATACCCACCGACATCAAAATATGAATCGCAATAATCACTGGAACCACGACATCACCCCCACCACGCAGTGAATGAGAGAGGTTTGTTGACTGCTTTCTAAATATGGCCTTTGTATATTGGGTACAAGGCACTGCCACATGTCTTTCTGGAGAAGGCTCCTGGCTGCTGCTTTGCTCATAGGTGCTAAAGGCAGTCGGCGGCACCACCTTAACAGCATGGCAGAATCACGCACGCTTAAGTACACATGATTATTGCGCGTATTTTAAAAGAAGCAGGATGAAGAGAGACACTCAACCAGCAGACCGAGCCCTTTTTATATCTGCCCGCACAAGAGGGGAGCATATTTTTCGTGTGGCTCTGATTGGCGCTTGTGGATTTAAGGCCGTGTCATTTATCACGCTCAATCCGCATATTATCGCTCATAGGGTGGAACAATTTTTTGGGACTCTGATATCGAGCAAGATTGCTGTAATCTCGCTCTAGACGAAGATTGGCGTGTCTGGTCCGAACATCTGCCAAAGACAGAGTAAGAAGAGTTATGACCGGCTAACCCTGAAAATCTTTTTTATATATATAGTATACAGATATACTTTTGTTTGCATGGGTCCTTTTCAGATGTGCTGACATACATGCAAAATAGGAAAATGACTGGCAAGCATTGCCCGAGCGAAGCGTTGAAAAACAAATTCATGGTGAAGCGGAGTGGCGAGACTCAATCAGTGGCATGGGCAAAACAAAAGCAAACAAAAATATGCACAAGCTACGCACGCAAGCGGAGGCGGTGCTGCTCGCATTGCACCACCGCCGTTCTGTCCATGTGTTCTCGGTTTTGGGTCTACTATAATTTGCTAGTGTGTAACCTTGTGTCTAGGTGGTTCTACGTGACTGCGTTGCTGCTTACAGGCTTTCTAAGTAGAAACGTAGTCGCATAGCTGCCGTCTAGACACATGATTGCACGCAAGCAAATTATTTGGGCCCTGAAACGTGCGGCAACGATGACTGCAAAGGGGCACGGCGGAGCGGGGCAGCGGCAGTGTTGACCATTGCCGCTGCCGCAGTATTTCTGTTCTCTACGTACGTTACTTGAGAGCGGCAATTTACTGGAACATTGATTACTTTTCACCTAGAAAACAAATATTTGTTGAACAGGAATTCATTGTAGTATATCAGAGAAACACATTGAACACGTAGGAGATTGGCTACTGGGACTTTATTTTACTTCACTAAACGGGCGTTTTCATAGTAGAGGCATTTGTTATAGGGGCGTTTGACTGTACTACTCAGGGAGAGTTTATTGGCTCGATTCCCACCAAGGAACAAAGATTTTTGCATGGACAGCTGACTTTTATCATGTTTTTCATTGCAACCTTTTGCGTATTCAGATGGGACTCTCGAAACATCAGTGGTCTTCAACCACTGATGTTTCATGGACCCCATCTGGATCAGCAAAAGTGATGGGGGACCCCATCCACTAGAAAGGAGGAGGATAATAGACGATTACGATGACAAAAGGGTGAATAAAAAATCTAAATGCATGCAAGCTAACTTTCAAGCTCTGAAACATTGAATAATCAACCCTACTCATTCAGTGCACATGTAAGACAGTCAGCATCAATTAGAAAAAAAATGTTTATTACTTGGTTGATAGCTAAGAAGGCCTTCAGTACCCCAAAGTGTCCGTGGACCCATTTGAGAACCATTGCCCAGGACCAATGGTTCTCAAATGGTGGTCCATGAACCCTTTGGTGCCTCTGAAGTCCTAGACCATTGCTGATTTCTTTTATAATTTTTGTTGGTCTCAAGAGTATCAATTGGAAAATTTGTGGTGAATTTTCCGAAAATCTTGGAAGTGGCTCGAAAAAAGGGTCTTCTTTACGCAGTTTCAGAAGCCTGGAGAGCATCGGGAGGCCAACCAGGAAGAGCGTCTTGCAAGTCTCACGGTGAGTGACAACTCGGTAATGACTACGCACTTGAGAAATGCTGACTACTAGAGCCATCAAAGGGACACTGACGCCCCCCAAAAAACGCTTTTTAATTTTTTGCCAGGCGATTCGTCGTGCGTGTCGGTTGCCTGATTTTCCTAACCTTGGTCAGCGCCGTTCGCTTACAAGACCACCGCCGTGATTCCAATCGCCTCCATTTTGCCTTTTTGGTCTAGGTACCCACATCCCACATCCCGCACAATAGGATCATTTCAGCCACCATGTCTACTGTTCGTTCCGACATCAAGCATGACGTGGCTGCTCTTTTAAACACAAAAAGTGTTCTGTCCCATGGAGCGAGCCAACGTCATCAGCTTTGAAACCACGCCAAACGGCACCTTAAATCCTTTCTTCAAGTGAAGCCAGCTCTCAGCTATGAAACCACGCGAAGAGCCCAGAGAACGGCACCTTAGTTTCCCCGATCCCAAAGGAGAGAGGAGTAAAGCTGATGGATTTCGGCTTCAGTCCCATTGGCTGGAGCGCGTCGACGAGGCTCCCATTGGCCGCTGTGCTTCAGTTTTCAACGATCGGCCACCTCATGGCGCTGCGTGTCCATAAGGCAGTGCCTCCACCGCACCACACCCAAGGTCAGCGCGCGCGCGCCGTCGGCTAAAGAAGGAAGCAGAAGAGTGGCGTGCATGCTTTCTCTTTCACAACTCGTAAGAAGTACTGTATTTACTCGCACAATGAACGCACCCCCCAAATCGGCTCTCAAAATTTCGACTTTTTTTTCACTCGTGTTAACGCACCCCCAACTCTGGACGTCAAAATGAATGCGACCGAATGCACTTTCTTGAATGAACGAATGCGAAATTAATGCACTTTTTATCCTGGTGCAGCGAGGTCGTGAATGCTTGGGCAGCGTGGGCGAACAAAACACCTTGCAAAAGGCGTTAAAAAAATTAAAAAAAGATCCAACGGAAGCAAGGAAAAAAAAACATGGAGAGGAGCTTTTTTTTTTTCTTGCACAGCGCAGTCTGGATTTTGGGTCGTGCGCCTCGCGAAAGGAGATAAGAAAGAGAAGCGGAGAAGACCTCGCCTAAGCAAAGCGAAACGAAACAGCTTGCGAAAGGCAGCAACAACAAAAAAAAAATCCACAAAACCAAAAAAAAAAAAATAAAAATAAAAAAAGCTCTTTTTTTTTTTTGCACAGCGCAATTTGGTTTTTGGGGTTGCGCGCCACGTGCAGGAGATAAGAAAAAAAGTGGAGAAGCCCTCGCCCACGGTGGAAGAAATACATTTAGGTGATCACTCTTTGTCTACGCAACGACCACACTATGTTCGGCGCGCGAGCGTGCTTCACGCGCACGGTGATAGATGGCGCCCAAGTTTAGAGGGGCTTGTGAAGGCTTGTATAGAGGCTCAGGCATGTAGCCAGGGGGCAACCCATGGGGCCCGGCTCCCCCCACCCCGATATCGTCCATTTTGCTGGGCCTCCTCTTCTCCTTCTCCTCATACAGCAATTTGTCATGGGAAATAAAAAAGAAAAGCAAAGCGGAAAAGAAAGAAATGCGCCAGAAAAAAAACAACATGGTGAGGAGCTTTCTTTTTTTTTTGCGCATCGCAGTTTGGTTTTGGTGTTGTGAGCCGCGCGCAAGAGAGAAGAAGTCACGTCGATTTTTAGGGATAAAAGTTCCGTTCATTGTGCTAGTAAATAAGGACACAAAATTTTACTTGACGTACAACTTTGCATCGATTTTTCGGAAAAAAGTGTGTTCATTCTGCGAGTAAATACGGTACTTAGGTGTACCTCGAGCCTCTTTTTTTGTTCTTTGAATGCGAGTGCTTTCTGCCGCCTGGTCTAGAACCCAAGCGATCTTGGTGAGACGAATGCTGTCTTGGGACAGTTTCGATTGGTGCCAATGAGGGCCCCGACATCTGCGAAAGGTATATCAAGATGACAGTGGTAGAAAAAGTTAGCCCATTACTGCTCAAGTCATCTGGGCAATGCAATTTCTAGCAGTGGGCTATCTTTTGGTGATCTTGAATGAACTGAAGTTAAGCCGAAATCAGGGGCGAGGCATCTCTCGGGTTATCCCGGCAGTCTGTGATCTTCACACTTTGATGTTTTTTTTTTCTTTGGCATTATTTTTATACCCAGGGGACGAAGCATAACTCTGGCTTTTTTTTGGAGATTGAGGCCAAAAGGCTCTGGCTAAAGAATATCGGCTACAGATGGCAGAATGTAGGATTGCAGGCTGCCCCAGTGGACGCCTATCTAGACCTTGGCAGTAGCAGTCAATGTTTTTGAGTCGATTGCGGCGCAGGCTGTTTTAGTGTGGTTGATGATTTCATTGTTTTAACTAATAAAGTACACTGATTGGACACATTGTATCTGCTTTGTCTGTTCAAAGAGTCAATGATTCTTTGACTTGTGCGGTAGAAGCCCTCCTTTTCAAAGGCAAAGAGGCCAGACAAATCAAACGCCACAAGATGTGTTTGCATCACGCCGTGGCAGGCCCTGTGCCAGGACTGGCAGCGAGTGCCTCTGGAGGAAGGGCTTCCCCTGGTGCTGTGTGCCCCCCACGTGGAGGTGCGCTGCTGTGCCCGGGGCCCCTGTGCACCGTGAGCGTGGACCTGCTCACGGCGTCCGTTCCGCTCCGCCTGGTGCCCCTCCACCCGGTGCCCGTGCTTCGCTCCGGGGTGCAGGACAGACCCCTGGGAACGACCCAGACTTTGGGTGAGGACCCCTGAAGTGCAGATACGCAGTCTGCGAGTTTTCAACTAACCCAAACTGAACTAAACTAGTCTAAACTAGCTTAGCCTAGATTCGTCTTCTCTGCAATCAACGAGTGTACTAGTTCGGTGAAAAAAATGCTTCACCAAGATTCATTCTACATTAACCCTCTTAGTGCTCGAGTATACTCGGCCGCACTCCCGTGAAAACCCCCTGCCGTGCCCGACTATGCTCGTTATGTGGTTTCATTTTTTGTCTCGTAATTTTGCCTGTTTTTGCCAGGTGGAAAATTTTTTTAGGTGACTACTTTCTTGGTTTGCTCCTTCATTTATCCAGAATAATGAATCTTTGTCGTTCAACTTCGTGCTTCAAGGTGAACAATGAGATCTACAAATTATTAATGAACTCTGAATCCAGCGACTGTGAAGATGAGCAAGTTACACTTCCAAATAAAAAAAATTCTGAGTAAGGCAGCCCGAAAAGGGCACTTTCAGGTTGCAAGGTCAAGGTAAAGTTTTGCCTAGTAGTACCGTGTATCAAAAATCTAAGCATCAGAAAAATGTCTTGGGTTGGAGGTATGCAGGCATTAATGGATGTTTGGTCCACAGATAAATATGTCTTTGATAAGCAAATAAATTCTACAAAGCGTACTACCATATTACTGAAACTGAAATTAGCATTCGGCGCGCAGGAAATCAACCCCACATGGGGTGCACATCGGCGAGAAAAACCCGGCAGTCGAGGCGTTAAATGCATGACAGTTAGGGGTTAGGCATTTCCAACTGATTTCAGCTGATAGAACACACCTTAATCTAAAGTCCGGTTACTAGGGTGTGCGAATATTTGAATACTTTGCAAATAGTGCTTGCTATTCGACTCGATTTGTTTTGCACTTCTACTGTTCAAAATATTTGAGTTTTTCAAATATTCGAAAACTATGAATAACGCAGAACTTGATGATTAGTGTCAACTCGCGGTCGAGTTCCCTGTTTTGTTTTTGGACAGTGCAGTATGGTTTCGAGCTTGGCAAACCCAAAAGCCAACCTAAGTGCCTTTTGTTTTTGTATGAAGCACTGGAAAGTTATTTGCACAGCGGTAGCGCGATCTGTCATCACTTGCCGTGATGTCTCGATTGAAGAATTGGGGAAGTGGTCGTGGCACTAACATGACCGGAGCCATCGCTGCGATAGATTTGGTGCAGGACTATGATTTGCAACGGCACGTGCATCGTCGTGAGCACAAATGCCACGGACCACACTCACTACAGTCCTTCCTACAGTCACTACAGTAGCCAAGGTGCTATGGATTCGGATATGGATTTACGGCTGCTATCGGCGATATCTGGCTCGAGTTATTTTCCACTGGATTTTCTGGTTCCTCAGTTTTCCAGTATTCCTTTTGTTGTTTATTTCTACCCGTTTTCACTGGTAAAAGTGACAGACTTGCTCCCTCCACTGGAAAACAAGCCGTATTATAATTTATAGCTTCTTTGTAACGCCCTGTCTTGGAAGAACTATTGCGCATGGAAAGAGATTGCGCAAAGTTAGTGCAGCTGCGTGGCGCAATCGTGCGATCTCCGACTCTCTGTGGGCTGGCGACCCTCCTCCGCGTGTACTTCCGTTTACGTTCACATGGTTGCGTTCACCCGCGTAAAGAGAGATTGCACAAGGTCGGTGCAGCTGCGCGACACAATGTTCGACTTTGTATTGTTGCTTGCCAACCCGCCACCGCCTGTGTACTTCCATTTACGTTCACGTGGTTGCGTTCGTCCGCAACGCAATCTCCGACTGTTGTGGCCTACCGACCCACCTCCGTTCGTGTGCTTTCATTTACGTTGCGTAACTTCACTCCTTGAATGGTGTTTTACTGACTGATCTTTTATTTTATTGTTTTTTTTATCAGTCATATGTGTGACATTTTTCTTATTGCAATAAAGTTAACCTTTTCATAAATATGATTGTTGAAAAAAATTCCAGTTGTGTTTTGATTGAGTATTCTTGTTTAATTCACATCAAAAAGAAAATATCTGTATTTGAAAATGTTCATATTCGAAACTACAGTTGAGCCCGGTTATATCACACACACGGGTATTTCGTATTATTGTTTATATCGAACAGTCCAGACATCCCCTTGAAAATCACATGTAATTGTATAGGAGCTTTGTTTTTCTGTATCAAACTCCCATGGCGGGGACACTCGATATAGCGAACAAAACACGGCAGCCCTTCGCTCGGGGTTGATTGCGCCTGCAGCGAGCACATAGCTTGTGTTGCGGGGCTGGCAGACCGCCAAGCCAGCATACACAGCACGAGATACGCAAAAGAGCAGCTGTAAAAAAAAATAAAAAAGACAACAAGTAGATGGATGGCAAAGGCAAGAGGAAGGGCACCTGTGTGCCTAGGGATGGCAGAGTGTACCCACTGTTGGAACGGTAGCGCTGCTCTTTCCCCGAACACAGCTGTCGCGGCGACTCCTTAGCCCTAAAATAAAATAAGCAAAAAAAAAAAAAAAGCCTTTGTTGAGTGTGTTGATAACAATGGTTGAGCAATCTCACTTCAAATGCCTTATCTTTGTTTACCTTTTTCTTTCGCCGTTTTTGCTTTGCGCGTTTTTTTCTTTTTTCCTTTCTTTTTTTTTTGCTGCCTGAATTTAGTGAGGTTTCTTTTTTGTTGCTTGCTTAACTTCGTCCTATGGATCAAGAGTTTCTTTTTTTATGCAACTCGCTTTTTCCGTTTTTTTTATTTTTTCAATTATTTTCGTGTTTTGTTGTTGGTGCTCTGTGGAGGTCGTGGCCAGGCGTAAACGCGGCGGTGTTTGTGATCTTCACCAACTAAGCTCTACTGTATTTAGCGGCTCTTAGAGGCTCTATTTGGTAAGGTCCCGTTTGTCGCGGCCTTCGGTATCAGCAGAGACGCCAGGAAATTTCAACTGGAGCTTAAGTTAGCACATTTTCGTATATCAAATTATCGATATATCAAGCTATTTTTTATCCCCTTTGAATTCAATATATTCGGGTCCAACTGTATTCATATTAGAAAATATTCTACGTATTTGATTTGGTTACGTAACCTTTACTATTCAATTCGATTCGCTTTGAAAGATTTTGATATTCACATACCTCTACCAGTAACCAAAAAGTTAAGTCTGAGAGCAGCCGGTCTTGAAAGATGTCTGCTGCCCTTGGTTGTGCACACCGGATTGAAAAGTTTGGCTTTATTTCCAGCACCCGACGTATCTTATCTGACGTTCCGTCATTGTATGATCGTAGACCCGTAAATGGCGAATGCCTCTCATATTGCTGCTGTAGGCTCGTAAATGCGTTTTGCTTTTTTAATTGTTTAGGGTTGCTCTTTTAATCTACACTTTTATTTTATGCGTAACATACATGAAGTCAGTTGGAGGTATTCTAAAGGGGCACGGTGGCTTGGGCACCTTTAGTTGTTGGTGTACAGTGGCTAGCGATACAAGCTAGAATGCGCAAACGGCGACTAGTCGGTAGAAGTCACACTGACGCATGACTACCGTGTTTGCATCATGGGTAGGGAGGTATTGCTTGTGGTGTGTTAGTGGACGGACTGAAACGCCTCCACTGCCGCTTTGACTTTCTACTCACTGCCTGCTAGAGCTGCGTGGTTTGTAGTGCCTGGTCGCACGTTTGCACATTCTGGCCCTTATTACTAGCCACTGTACATGGCATGAATTGCCAGAAAAAATCTAAAGTCAAACACACAATATACCTATAATGGAACTGTTTGGCACTAAGTGGTAGAACATGGGTTCTCAAACTTGCTTCCTAGGAACAAAAGGGTTTCCTTGGGGAACAGGGTTCCCCAAGCTCCCAAATTTCCTCTACCGTCTGTGTCTTTAAGTAAAGTGTTTTCCCAGTTTAAACACTATTCTAGCGGATCTAAGCCAACCTTGGATGCATAACTAAGAGCCAAACACTTCCTTGTTACATGCATTACCTATTACAAAGTCTCTAGACTTCTGCACCGCTTGATTCCATCAATGCCGAGACGGAGGGGTTCCTTGGCTATCAGTCTTGGCAAACAAGGGTCCCTTGAGATTTGTTTGGAGGACCCCGTGCGTAGAAAATGATCCATGCTTCCGATTTAGTTTTGGCACGGGTACATCGACCATTGTCCGATTTTGGTTGCAGACAGTTTGGACAAAGATAGTGGTTTCGTTCTAGTCTTAGGCTATGATTCGGTTCAGCATCAGTGCACTGCACTTTGGGTTGGTTCACTCGCTTCTATCTTCCTGGTTTGATTTGTTGTCCACGACGAAAGTCTGGCAGCTGCACGTTCCTTTGAGCCGCGCTCACACGCCTAATACGTCGTACATAAGGCGGTCTGCTGACAACGCCCGAGACGTGTCACCTCCTTGTACGATCGTCCCGTCACAGTGGTCATACAGGAGCAGTCTGCTGACATGTTCAAAGCAGACATACTTGTGAAGCAAACGTGCTTGCGACGTGCACATGTAATTCTGTCATCGTGTCTGCAGCGACCACCGTGTCTTTTTAACGACGTAGGGACAGTGAGACTGCGGCACTTGCATTCACTCTGAAGTCGTTTGCAGCATGTTGACTTTTCAAGCGTTGCACTTTGGTCCTTTGCAGGTTCGCGGCGCTGTGCGCGGACCGCCTCTGCTTCCTCTTCAAGCACCAGCTGCACAGTGGCGACCTTCCTCTCGTGGGCGTGTGAGTGGCCATCCCGCTCGGCACCTCTTATACAGTTGAATCTCGTTAATTCATACTCGAGGCAGAGCGAAAATTTGTTTGAATAAAGCAAAGTTTGAATTACCGGGAGTTTCCTCCATAGAGATGCATAGGATGGGACCTGCGTGCTAGTTTGGATTATCCGCAAGTTTGATTTAAAAAGTCTGAGTTGACGAGATTGAATTAGCGAGATTCGACTGTAGTCACAGTCGAATCTCGGAGAGGGCTTCGGTCATCTTGCTCCCAACGTGGGCTTCCCACGTGGACGACGCTTCGACGTCGACGCGCATCCAGAGCGTCGCAGAAGGCGTGGAGCGCGTTTCGGATGCCGGGCATTCAAAAGACATGCCCTGCCGCTCTCATCCTGCGAGTCCACTGTAAGACGTGTCATTTGTGCGGTGCCCGAACTGTCTGTTGCCGTGCACAACGACCGGCGCTAAGGGAGAGTGTGGGCCGCAGAGAAAAGCTCTTGCCACGAGCAGACCTTTGTTGCTTTTATGCCGCAATACACTGAGCAAGCGCCCGCCCAAAAGCCGGAGATGATCACGAAAAATATGGGGACAAGTGCTCATTAACTCCAAGGTCGGAAAAGTGGAAGGGGCACACGATGAGGCTAGGTCCTTGTTCGACCGGACAAACCGGTATGCGTGCTGTTTTGGTACGAGGTGCGACACGTCGTGTCCCCAGTGGCAAAGTGTAGGGGAGACATTAAAGGGCGGTGCAACGATATTCAATTGGAATGTTTTTCACTTTACACGAGTTTACTGGCACTAGTGGGACTCAAGGATACTCGCACGCAACGCCACTGGCCAAGAAACTCCTTTGTTACGGTGTAATTTCAAGGACAAAAGCGATCATTTTCATTTAATCTCTTTTTGCAAAATTTGATGACGTAACGTGGGGATCGCAGTACACCCAAGTGACGATATTTGAATGCGGTTCATAGATTGGACCCGAGCATTGCGCGGGCACTCGATTTGGGCTCGTGATAATTACAAGCTCGAGAAGCATTCGGGTAGTGGCCCGTGTCCAATCGCTGCAACGACGACAATAGCCGAGCCATAACAATGTCTGGAACCCAGCGCGTGTCCTGTGCTTTGCCAACCCCAGCGCGTGGCTATGATCAACATTGGCGGCATATAATCGGCTCCAGATCACGTGGACGCTTGTTCTGGCTGCGAGTTGAGGGTAAACGCTGCTCGTTTTTCTTTAATTTTTTCTGGGCCTTCTTTTGCGTGGGGTGAAAAACGAACGCGTGTTTCATAGGTCATTAACGTCAGGGATCCGTTCTAAGCGGTATTTGCGCAAAGTACAAAAATTGTTGCATCGCTCCTGTAAACTTGAAAAACGAAAAAGACAGAAGAAAATTATTATAATCTTAAAGTTATAATCAGTTTAGATTATATTTTTGAACTTTTTCGTGATCTATAAGTCACAGACAACATACTATATTGTAAGTAGTACTTTACCCAGAAGTGCACATTTATATAGACCGTATTTTCGTGGGCAGCGCCACGATGAATACAGCGAAACCCGTTTAGAAACGAACCCACATACAACGAATTATTGTCGATATCGAACTCACGTAAAATTTTATTAAAAATGCATGTAAAAAGTACTTTTATAACGAACAACATATTGGTTATATCGAAAAACTTTTGCCCCCTGGGAAGGTTTCTGGAAACGCTCAAACAATCGTCGTCCAGCCTGTCCCTTCCCTTCAAAAGAAGTAGGAAAGAACGAAAATGCCAAAAGCTCAAGTTGCGAACAAAATTTAGCGAAGAGATGTGATTCAGAAGGGGAGAAAGCTAAAAATACATTCTGCATCGTACGCACAGAAAAAAATTCTCATCCCCAAATCGCTTCGCTAACGAAGAGAAGCGACTCAGAAGGGCAAATAAGTAGGCATGGGCGAATAGAGGATTTTGGGTCCGAATCGAATTCGAAGCGAATAGTGATTTTGGCCGAATAATTTCGAATCGAATAGTTCGAATAGTACAAGCAACAAATACCACAAGATATGTTTACACTATAGTTTTATATTTGCCCTTATTTGGTATTAGAAGTACTGTAATTGTTAATTTCAAGTGTATTGAGTTCGGGAGCATGAAATAGTCAAAGTGGTCGGAAGCTTGCGCCACCTGGCCGGAAATCCAAGCCAGAGTAAGTCAAACCCGTTTATATCGAACTCGCAAAAAAACGTCTACCAGTTCGGTATAGCGGGTAATTCGATATAAAAGTTTTAATGAATTTGACTCTCAAAAATCCACTTTCTGCTGAAATATTACACAATGAAGCAGTCTTGCATCTTCTGCTGCTTTTTCTTCATTGCATCCGCGATAACGATATTTTTCTACGCTATGGACGGACTCCAAAATGCTGAGGCCGCTGCCTTTTATATTCGCGCATTAGCGCCGAACTATGCCGAGAGCACGGAGCACGTCCGAGCAGGACCACCTTCTCCTGCAGAGTGCCGTTTTGCTCTGCAAGTTGGCTTTCCCCTACGACCGCGGCTGCGTTGGGGAAAGCCAGCTACCAGAGCAAGCTGTCTTTTTTTCTTCCGGGCGGCCGCGTCAACCACCCGGGAAAAAAATTCTCTTTTGCGGACAGAGCGGGGGAGGGAGCACGGAGCACCCTCTCTCCACTCCCTCCGCAAAAGATATTTTTCTTTTCTTCCAAACAATCAACGCAACCGCCCGAAAAAAAAAAAAAAAAAATCCAGCGTGCTCTGCAAGCTGGCTTTCCCCAATTCGGCCGCTTGCGTTCGGGGAAAGCCAGCTTGCAGAGCAAAACGGCGCCCTTGGCAGTTCGATATATCGGTAGCGGCTGCTATTTTTGTTCGATGCAACCATAGTTTTTGCTATATATTATCACTGTAACACTACTGTGCACAAAAATTGTTCGATATAAGGAATAATTCGATGTAAACGGGCTCGATATAGTCGGGTTTGACTGTATTTAGAAAGGTCGAATAATTCGATTTTGTCGAATAATTCGATTTTGTCGAATAATTCGATTTTGTCGAATACTTAAATTCGAGTCGAAGCGAATGCCGAATAGAACAGAATTCGATTGGCTATTCGTAATAACCGAATATTCGCCCATCCCTAGAAATAAGCTAAAAATAACAAACTCAGCACGCATGCAAAAAAAAATAAAACATTTAGCTAAGAACGTAGTTACAAGGCGTGAAGTGAACAGATGAAAAAAAGAGAAGCTCTCGCGTTACAACAAACACATCGTGGAGAGTTCGTTGTAAATTTTATCTATATCGAACTAATCATAGCGTTTCCTGCTGTTCGTTATAAACGGGTTTGACTGTATTAGCAGTACCCACTGGTGTGCTTCGGTTTCTGCGGCCACGCTGGAGTTGGGGGGATCGGTGCTTGGATCTTTGCCGGTCATCTTACGTGTGCTGCGATTTGCGTATTGAAATGGCTTTTAGTGGTGGGGAAGCTCCTTAGGGCTAGCCATCTCCGTATGTCCGGCATCCAGACATACAAACATACAACAAAAAAAAAAATTAGGAAACAAAATGATAAAAAATTGTTTGCGCAGTTGACAGGATTCGAACCTGTGCGGGGAGACCCCAAGTGGATTTCTAGTCCATCGCCTTAACCACTCGGCCACAACTGCGGGACGAGTAGGGGGCTCTGAGATGTGGTAGTAACTCAAGAGCTGGGGATGTCATGGATGAAACGTTGCATGTAGCCGCTCAACGTCTATACAGGAGAGGGCGCTGCGGTCAAATGCGTATATAATCGCGTTTAACTTTGCATGCATTGGCTCAACGTTTATAGATGAGAGGGCGCTGCGGTCAAATGCTCAAATGCGTATATAACCACGTTCCATACCACACATTCTCTTTCTGACATGGATGAAAACAAACGAAAGGCTCGGCATGCTGCGGCTCAGCGTCTGCGCAGACAAGCACCACCAGAGCTTCGCCCCAATCAACATCATTCACCACGTGGAGATGCGGTCAATTTTTTTATCCATGCTTACGGTAGCAGGCACTGTAAATATTATTTGCCCGGGGTTATGGCATCCACTATGGTATTAGTGGTAGGGGCAGCAATCGGGAAACATTTTTGGGCGTCAAATGAAGTTTTCACGGTTGCAGATGTAGACACAGGTGCACCAAAAATGCTTTTGTTCTTCCGCGTGTGCCCCAAGAAAATATAATGTGCATAACGGAAGGATGCCGCCAAATACTACGCGAGATGTGGCGGCACATGTCTTTGTGGCGAGGGCTACGCGCCTTCCTCTGCGATGGCGGCTCTACTGAATCCGAATATATATTATTCTTACTACCACTGTTGCACTGAAGGGAATGGATAAAGACAGCTCTGGCTTCTTCGTGCATATTATTGCTAACTTTATTTTATTAGCACTTATGCTTTAAATATCATTTATTTGAATATCACGCATCGACGGGTGTGTCGCTTGTCCACAGTTAAAATCAATTGTTTTTAGAGCGGACCTATTGCAAGTTTAGTTGTTTGAAATCTATGCATGAGCTTGCTTCGGTATTGGAAAGATAGGTTCTACGTATAAATAAAAAGTATTTTTCGTGAAAATTTACATTTTAGCGGTTTTACCACCACGCACATTGTGTACCTATACACATAACAAAGAGGATCCATTTGCGTTATGACGGTCTGCCTAATTTACTGGTTCTCTGCAGTCCTGCAGGAAAGTGCGATCCAGAAAAACGAACGAATAACTTTTACACAAATTCCACCCAACGAATGAATCATTCGTGAGCCACTATCTGGATAACTAGAAACTAGAAAATACGCAAAGAAAAATACTAAACAATAAAATGCGAAAATCTGGAGCACCACACGTATTCAGCAAGCTCATCCAGGTCTTTCTCTCGTTTGCCCCACCTCAGCGAAAAGAAAAACACGCGGCAGCCCCTTCTCACTTCCCTCTCACCCTCTTTTAGTAAAACAATCTATAGTTACATTAACTCTTTTTTTTTTTTTGAGCTGTAAATTGTGGTGTTTTTACGAAGGAATTTCGACTCCGTGCAGGTGGGTGAGCGGGGTGGACTCGATCCAGCACCCGTTCCTCTGGCTGGTGTGCGCCCAGTTCCTCACGAGCCGGAGGCCTTTCTCGCGGTGAGCACCTTTGGCAGGGGCAGACGGGTGGGACCGCACTTAACTGTGGGTACGAGTTGCAGTCGCACCATTCGTGCTGCGTTATACCCCATTTCGCTTTGAGTCTGATCGCAGCCCGTTGCTACAATCTGATAGCGCCAGTCGAGCAGCGCCAAAAGTGCATCCACATGGAGCTCGTTGTCTTCGTGGCTTTGCTATCCTCCAACTAAACTAATCGCGTGCAGAAAAAAATGGCACAAACGATCCAGCGACGCGGTGCGAATGGAGAACGTCGGCTGGTGCGACATTTCGACGATATTGCGTCGCGATCGACTGGAAATCGAGGCGATGTTGCGTCGCACGGTGTCTCACGTAAGACGTGACCGATCACGTCGCATTCTTCGCACTTGCAAAGAACAAAGAGCGGGTTGGTGAAAATACAAGAATCAAAGAAAGAATAAAAACACTTAGGAACAAGTACAGACAGGACAGTTCATTCAAGCAGTAACAAACATTTACTATGTCTCCTTGAATACATACATTCTCCATCCCAACTTTTTAAACTGAAGAAGACACATGAAAAAACACCTGAAAAAGAAAGGAAAACTCAAGGTTTTTAATGCGAATAGCATTCTTTGGATACTTCACGCACTTTTCGTCTATCTATGTATCTATCTGGCTATCTAACCTCTTACGCCGCGGGTCGATAAATAAATAAAAAAGACCGGCGCCGGCTGGGATTCGAACCGTTGACCCTTTGATCAGCAGGCAGACGCGCTAACCACAGAGCTATGAAGGCAGTCATTCAACGCACTCTAAACGGTTGTTTATATCTTTACCATGGGACGCGCTTTACAGCGCTGTCACAGCTACCGGTGCGCGCGCGTTCCATGCACCCTCTCCCGCGCTCGGGAGAGGGTGATGTAGCGGCCGTGCTCAGCCTCACGAGAGCGGAATGAGCCCTCGTGCATGGAGCAGCGCGCGCACCGGTAGCTGTGACAGCGCTGTAAGCGCGTCCTATGGTAAAGATATAAACAACCGTTTAGAGTACAGTTGGTTGAGACTAGCTGAGACGCCAGAAAGTCTGGTCGGTACCATTTTGAGTGTTTGTGCGTATGGCGCGTGCTTTGCTCGCCTTCCTAAGTGACACAAACGCACGTGCTGCAGCTGCGGAGATCGTGCGCAGGGCTGTGAAAGTGTCAACAAATTTAGAATCGCCTCAAGAGTGGGCTGGCGTATCTAGAGTGTGCCGGCCACCTGACGAAGCGCGCATAACTCCGCACCGTTTGATGCTATTCGCATTAACGTAGATAATCATTCCCAAAGGATGGGTTCTGCTGATTTTTTATAGTATCTTCTTCAGTTTAAAAGTTAGAAGGGAGAATGTATGTATTCAAGGAGACATCAGTAAATGTTTGTTGCTAGTTGAAAGAACTGTGCTGTCTGTCCTTATCCTAAGTGCTTTTATTCTTTCTTTGATTCTAGCACTTGCAAACACCCTAAAGTAGGGTTCTGCATTTTCCGAGTTTATTTTTGAGCAAAATCGAAGGGTGCTTTTCTAAGTTTATTTTTCACCTAAACCTGGAGTTCTTCAAAGCTATCGTTGATTGTAAAAAAATTCAGAGCTTTTTGGATGTTTAGTGTTATTGGCCTAGGTCAGAGGTGTCAAACTCGTTCGAGTGTGAGGGCCAGATAGCCCACCCCCAAAAGGTCGAGGGCCAACATGGGGGAGGGGGGAGGGATGATTACATTTAGTAATTTTTTGGGAAAACAAGTACAGCAATGGTGTTTCACATTGTAAAGCGGCCGACTGTCCAAGCTACACCTCGGAGGTTTTCTAGAGGAGGGACCTTGTGCTCTCTGCTTTTTGTAAAATCACCGTCTTGCCAGTGACATCTTTACCTTTGATTTGCTTATACGACTACTTTGGTCCCACACCTGATGTGAGGGCAAGATTTAAAATGCCGATGTGCTGGCATTTTTCGATAGAAAGAGGGCAAGCACACTGTTGTTGCCCTGTCGCACAATTCACTAGGCCCAACAGGAATGAAAAAGAATATCTCTTCATACAACAGTTTTTGCTTTCCTGGAAATTTTTATAGCCGCATTATAAGAAAATACTTTGATTTTAAAGATATTGTTTGACGGCAAAAAGCCCGAGGTCATAGCTTTAGTTTTGGTGATTCCTCCCGCTGGAAGAGAGTTTGTGCTGTAGCCTAGTAGCCTAGTAGTGGCATTGCCGGTCCGGTTGATTTACATAAGGTGCTAAGAAGCAAATATTTAGACGAAGCAGTACTTCGTCCAGAAAAAAGAACATAGTGCAAAATGTGTGAACACACTGTATGAGCAAAGTGTCTTTCTGAGCGGAAATGAACCTACAATATGATACTATTATTTACGTTGAATGCAGCGCTTGAGGCATTGGAGCAGGGCTCGCAGCCGCAGGGCGTTTGCAAGCCGCATCCTAGAGAGTCGCAGGTTGCATGTTTGAGACCCTGGCCTAAGTGAACAGCAGGCAGTGAATTTAATAAAGCAGAATTTTCAGACAAAACAAGAGCTGAACCTTGTTCAAGAGGAAAGCCTGAAATTGGTGTGTTTTACTATTGTCATAGGTAGGTCACCCCATTTCTCTAATGAAGCTTCAGATTACATTCTTTTTTGATACTTGCAAACAAAAGTGGAAATAAAACAAGAAAGAGAATTGCAAACACTGTCTTAGGATTCCAAAAAATTAATAAAAAACAGTCGGCTTTTACAACTGGCTGTCCCCAAAATCTGAGTTTTTCGGGTAAACTATTTTAAAATATTAAGGTGGGCTAGATGGATAAGCATTATGAATAATAAAAAGCGCGAAAAACGGACAAGGACAAGAGCGCTAAGACGGGACTAGTGCTAACTCGCAACTGGCGTTTTTTCATTCAGTGTCATTTCCTACTGCAATTTGATTTATGGCCTTTTAACACTTTACTGGCTTTAACGTTTCCTATTTCTTCTTTTTCTATCTCTTTCTTCAATTGTTTTTGTTTTTGATCACTATTTTCACTTCCTCCTTCTCTCGTAAGTGCGTGAAAACGACAGTTGTGAGTTGCAAGTCCCGGTTGTGAGTCTCGTGTTACTTCAACCCGTGTCCCATCTCGTGACTGGGGACGTGAGCGTGGGCTGCCCGTGTTCCAGGCCGTCGGAGATGTTTGTGGTGGCGGTGCTCGCCGGCTCCGAGACGCTCTTCTACAACTGCCTGTGTCCCCCGGGCCGGCCACAGACTGGAGCTGCGGCTCTGGCAGGGACAGGCCTCCACCAGCATCGCCAGGGTAGGCTTCCCTATGCCTTGGACTGCTGTATGTCCCAGTCCAGGAGCTGCTGCCTTTGTGATATGCAACATGACTACAGCGACTGCAAGTGTGCCTCTGAACGGCATGCCTGCGACACGTCTCATGCGGAAGTGATGGCATTGCGGAGAAGCAGACGTACCGGGCGTCTGGAGAAAAAAAATTGTGCGGCTTTTCGCCGCAGTGTACGAGGAAGTAAAAGCTATAGACATTTTTGCGCGTAGTAACAAGCTTTTATACAGATCCACTTTTTTCCTACAATGCACGGCAGTCTCGTGGATTTGGTTTCTTTTGGCATGTAGCCTCGACGATGTCGCAGTGTCGCGTGACTTTGTGACATCCCGTGACACTATAATGTCAAGTGATGCCAGGACTGCGACGTCTTTATACAATTACAGAACCCCCGGAATGCGCCTTGAGTGGCCTCCTTACTGTGCCCAAAAAGGAGTGGCTTGAAGAGGATCTATAAATGCTACATATGTAGAACGCTGTTTTGAGAAATGGCGAAAAGAGAGGCGCTGAAGTATGTAGAAAGAGGAACATGCTGCACACATGAGCTAAAGCCCCTGCCTAAGACTGAGTCGAGATAGGTACTGTCGCTGAAACTATCGTACAGTGCAACCCACTTGTAACGATACCACATATATTGATGTACCGCTTGTAACGATCAGTTTCTAGGGTTTCTAAACTAAAAACAATGAGTTTCTAGTCCAGATACAATGCCTGCCATCTCAATGATTGAGGGGTAAACTATTATGGTTTGAGGTGGTCATGTGATATGAAGACATCACAGTCTTCTGCCTAGTAAAATTCCGCCACAAACATGGTCCAGGGATAGCCTCAGCAAGAATGCAATTCAATATTAACAATTATACGCTATTGCTCCAAAAAAGGCTTTCGGTTGCCCCAGAAGGTGCTCCCAAGTGACTGACTGACCAATCATGTCGCTGCTTCTGGCTGCAGGTCCCCTCCGCGAGCAACCGCACCCTGGCAGTTCCCCTGGAGTCTGTGGTCTCGGGCAAGGTCTCCGAGGACATGCTCTGGGCACACCAGCAGCTCTCCAGCCTGTGAGTAAGACAGATGGATTGATTGATTGATCGAGTGACTACAGCCTGAAGCTGCTTTTGGCACTAGAAGGTTGTCAGTTTCGGCAGGAACGACTTTGGTCTCGTTACAGCACGTTACGGCACACGCCACTTAGCCAAAAATTTGGTATTTCGCCTGAAATCAAGTGATGTCTCAGTAATGAGATGTCATGGTTATTATTCCTATGGCCCCTACGACCAAGCCCTATGATGATTTTCGTCTTCCACCCCTCTGTCAGTACAAGCTTCATTATCTTTTTATCAGATTGTGCCATTGTTTACGGTGGTGTGATCAGTTGTGACTGATTGATTGATTGGCAGTTAATCAATTAGATGACTATACGCACCTATCCTTTCAGCCTGTGGCTCTCCTTGTTGGCAGAATGGCAAAAAAGGATCTCGCTCTAGAGCAGGGTTCTCCAAACCTCGGCCCGCAGGCCAGGTCCGGCACGCAGAAGTCTTCCGACCGTCCCGTGGCTGGCCGCGGTATTTTCAATGAAGCACGCGGCCCGTAGCCCGCTGTCCAGCAGACATGCTGCTAGCGGTTCAAAATAAAGTGTGCACAAAGAAATGGCGCCGCGACACGCTTCAAATGTGCAAAGTAAAATATACCAGAAATAGCGAGAGAAACTGCATCGTAATGCGGGTCTGAACATTGTCATCACCGTGCATTACCATTCTTAGTCTTCTGCTTCATGTCTGTGTAACTAGTTTAAAATTTCATTGCTTTCTCGTGTACAATGCACTTATTAGTGTCCTCTTTCACAACTATTGCATAATATGAGCATTCATTTGATCATTCTCATCAGCTCCTTTGCATTGCACGATTGTGCCGAAGTTCTTATGTGCTTTGAGTTATGACTGGCGAGTTTTCTTAGCCACAAGTGTTGTGTGAAATGATAATTAACTAAATATGAAATTTTGAACTGAAGCATATCTATTAACCCAATTCAGTTTTCTTTTGTCACTTACTCTTACAATGTTTGAATGCATATCTAGGGTAGGTTTATCTTAGTTTTTTTCTGTTTATCATTATTCTTTCTCTCTGGCCCTAGAAACTGCGAGAGATCGCTAATCCGGCCCTTTAGCCAAAAGTTTGGAGACCCCTTGCTCTTAAACAAGTGTTCTCAAACTGGATTCCTAGGGGCCCAGGGTTCCCCAGGGGTCCCCTGGGCACGAATTTTCTTGACAGTCTCCGCCCCTATGTGAAGAATGTTTCCTGGTTAGGCACTGTTTTAGAATATTAGCACCACCCACTGAGACATAACTATGAGCCAGTCACTCTCCAGTATGTGCATTATTGTCTAGAATGCCCGTTGCCTTTTGCACAGTTTTATGCTGTTAATGCCGAGCCCGGGAAGGGCTTCTCGATCGTCAGTCGAGAGGGGTTCATTGAGATAGAGAAAAGTTTGAGAACCCATGTTCTTAGAGTAAGGTTTTCTAAACTGAACTCCTAGAAACCCGGGGTTGCCAGAGTACCCTCATGGGTTCACCAAGCTCCCAAATTCCTTGGATCGTCCTTGCCCCCGAAGTAAAGTGTCTTTTCAATTTAAGCATTATCTTAGCAGATCTGAGCAACTCAGTGATGCGTAGCTATGTGCCAAACACACGCATGGTAAATTACTGTTTACAAGGTCTGTAGGCTCCTGCCCCACTTCACTTCGTCAGTGCAGAGACTGGGAGGGATTCCTCGGCTATTGGCTAAAATAAAGATGCGCGTTCCCTAAGATTGTGAAGTCCGAGATCCCCCGCTCTAGACGACGAGCAAAAGGGAGAGCGGTAAATGCCAACAAGACAGCACGTGGAGCGAAAGCTCGTGCCACAGAACCCAGGATCCTGGGTTCGATCTACACCCCTGCCCGTTTCAATCTGGACGAGCATCGTGCCGCCTTGCGGTCGCGTATCACTACTACGTGGTGCATGCCAAGGTCCCCAGCCTAGCGGTGGCACTGCACTGGCTAGAATTCTCGTCTACTGCGTAAACAAGTGTTGCCACACCTCCAGGGCGCACCAACTTTACGGCAACAAAACACAAACGTTGCGTTTGGTTCGTGGCCTTTTCAGGCCGTCCCCGGCGGAGAGCCGGGAACTGCCGTCCCAGGATCTGCGCTGTCCCGGACAGGTGAGGGCCACGTCGCCTATTTCTAGCGCTCCCGTAGCACGACTGAGCATGCTGGACGGATGTTTTAGGCTGTCGTCAACTTAGTGGACCGTACCTCCCAAATCGAGAGACCCCGTTGTAATTTTCTGCGAAGATATGATGAAGTGATGGATGTGCATGTGCGGATTTCAGCATGCGTAGTAGTTACCCTAGGTATTAAGCTGCACTCACATCGTCCATACATTGTACAGAAGGACATGGCAGTTGCTGCGGACATCATGACAGAATTGTCTGCTGACATGCCTCGAGTGTGTTCAAAAAATGTTTGCGTCATGCATGTGTACACTTTGAACGTGTCTAAACACAGTGTTTATACGACCAATGTGACTAGGATCGTTAAGCGAGGAAGAAATGTGCCTCGGTGTTTGCAGACCGTCTTTTGTACGACGTAGTATTGGCAGTGTGAGTATGGCTTTAGGGTAATTGTGAAGAGAGAAAACACTCACGCAGAAAGAATGGATGCGCTGTTACAAGAAGACATATGCTGCCTCCTTTTGCATGTCAGTCTGGTGCTAAAGACCAATGAGCTTACAGTGACCAGATAAAAAAATAAAACACGGACAAAAGAAAAGGAAGAAACATTTTCACATATCTGTTGAATGTAATAGAGAGCTGGGAGCGACAGGTGGTGTAGTGACTATACTCGGCGTCAACCATTTTGTTGACGCCGACGAATGTGCGTCACTCGTTCGCGCGCGCTCATGCATCTAGCTTTGACATAGGTAGTTTGAGCACCGCGAAAGCTAAGCTAGCCTCAACATGGTGGCACAAAATAGCCGACGGCGAGTATAGCGTTTCACTTGGGTTTCCAGCCCTTGCGCATGACGCCGACGGTGCCAGAGGTGTCCGACTTCTCGCTGGCACCCTCCTGTCTGGGTGCTTCCTAGGAGACGCCCACCTGCCGACGAGCGCAGTGGCAGAGCTCTCCTTGCAGGATCCTCGGGCGCCGGAGCAAGGCACGGTGAGTACTTTCTTTGTCTTCACTGGGCCTAACCACAGTAAATGGTTTTAAGTCGTCATTGCGCTGCTTGTACGTTGTACAAAAGGCACGTCGTTCGTCGCTGACACGACGAAAGAATTATCTGCAGGCAGGCCTCGAGCATGTGACCGTCATACAACATTTCGTGTCCGTGGACAAACAAATGTGGACACAAAACTCCAGACAGCTACCGCCATCCATGAGCGACAGCGGCAACCTTTCCAGCTTTTCCACTTTGCTTTTGACCAGAGTGGAAAGGCTGAATTTCTCTAGGCGTCGAATAGCATACCAATGTTAAAGGACACATACAAAGGGAAAATAACTTTTTTTTTAAACAGCCAGGTTGGGAAAAGGAAGTCATTAGACGAATTTACAACGAAAAATAAATTTTTTTTTAGCTATATTTACGGCGCTATACAAATTTGGAGTTGGCGCTCACGGGCGCCACGGAAAAGTGGCCCATATTTACCACGTGACTGGCCCCTATTTGTCACGTGGTAGTTGCGCTCTTTCGGAGCTTCCTATGGTCTCGAAAACTTACTTATTCATCTTCGTTTGAAATGCAACAAAAAACAAAGATTAATAAGTAACTTTAGAGCTCAAAGGAAGCTTTTGAAAAAGCGCAAGCAGACGTGATAGACCTGTGGCCGGTCAGATGACGGCGGTGGCGGCGACGGCGGCGTGGAGAAACGCGTTGAAGCGGCGGCGCAAACGCTCAGCGTGCAGCAGCGGCGACACACAGGTCTACCACGTGACCAGCGGCGGCTCCCGCGTGGCGCCAACAACAAATTTATTTTGCGCCGTAAATATAGCTCTAAAAGTTTTCTTTCTTATTTGTAAATTAGTTTTATAACATACTTTTTCCATCTAGGCTGTTTAAAAAAAAATGCTTTTTTCTTGCATGTGTCCTTTAAGCATCAAATGGCAATATTTACGTAGGCTTATAAGTACTGCAGAGATCTGACATGCTGAGATATCAGTGCAGCTGATAAGCGGTTGGAACAAACAAACAAGAACGAGACACTGATGCCATATCTGTTCCTATATCAAGCATCATATTCTCTCTTTTGAAATCAGCCACAGTTATTTAGCGGAGATACGTCTTTGGTCCCGAAGCTCGTCTTATCAGTAATAATGTTTGTGCACTTTATTCACCTGCAGTGAGCTGATACCGGTTTATGATGCCGTTCTCAATCTAGCCTTTTGTGTGCCCTCAAGCTTGTTCCTTACCACTCGGTCTAGCTCTTGCCAGCCTCGCGTGCTGTTTGCGTTAGTACCAATTCCATGAAAACCTTCTAGCTCTGCAGGCCATCGGAGTCCTGTTCAAAGACGCCTCACCAGCCTGCCAGGCACAGGTTGCCTGCATAATGACAGAAGGCCTCGGGAACACGTCACGTCACAGGTACAGTAGAGTCCCGTCTGTATGTATTTCAAGGAGAAGAACAAATTACGCTCTAGCTTGGTCATGCTGACGAAGACAGGAACACAGAATGTGCTGTTAATGAACAGGGCACATGCTACGTGTGTGTGGCATTATAAGGTCACATGACTGACATCAAGTGACGTTATAGTCGCATGACCTCGTGATGTCAGTCGCATAATGTCGTAGAGACGTGACCTTATAACATTGCAGTCATGTTACGTCACAATGTTATGTGACTATGACGTCACGTGATGTCACAGTGTTGTGGGACACCATGAGGGCACAATGTCATATGACATCAGGGCATCACATGACCTTATGTCACGTGACAGTGTGACATCATGATGTCACGTGTCACCGTAAAGTCAGTCACGTGACATTATGACGTCACAATCGCACTACATCACATGGCAGTTTTTGGGGACGGTCCTTGGTGCTAGTTCTTCGTGTTGGTTCTTCATGGTGGTTTTATCATAAAATTTGGCTGATAAAACACATTTTGTGGGAAGTGTAGCGGGAAAATGTAAAATGGTGGGAGGCTGTGCAGGAGGTGAGAGGGAACGGAACAGGTGTGTGCTTTGGAGCAGACGTGAAGTAGCAGGGTCCAAGCTGGGGTACGTGACCGCAAGAGACGTAAGCCTTGCAGTACACTTTTGCTGGAGCCCTAGCTTTGGTAGGGCTTCCTTGCAGAGACACTACGCATGATGACGTTTGTGCCATCGAGGCACGTATGGTGTTACCGAATCCCACCGAAACACTGTCTCTATTACCACTGCGGCTTCCACGATAGTGCAGAAAAGGGATGCATTCTGTTCTTTCCCATCTATTATTTAATGCAGAATGTGTCATAGGGCTGGGGTTTCCTGAGAAAAGCGACGCGTTACACTCGACTAACGCGCCACTCAAGGTGTCGAGTGAGGCCACAACGTCATGTGACACTTTGACTCGCGTGACACTATGACGCTCGCAGATTACATGACCTCGTGCAAAACGCACGGCATGTGCCCAACCCATTTGCTAAAACGTCCAAAACCTATGGTTTTGGACGTTTTATTTTCTATTCCTTGCTCCAAATCCAGAATTAAAGGTGAAATTTTGATTGTCACTGATTTGCCTCAATATCGGTTTAACACATTAATAAATTACAAGTCACAATAATTTTTTTTGTTTAGTTTTTAAATTTTATATTTCACTGAAACATTCACTGAAAATCTGGCATCAGATGTTGTTTTATGGGGGCAGTACAGCTTCTTCCCGATAGGTTAAAAGAAGTTTTATGGTGTGAAGTAATTGCCGAGGAAGTTACAATAAGCAAAAAGAGATAAATAATGTGCAAAATTCCATGTTTTTAGACTGCCTGTTCGACTTGCAAGTTATACAACACGTGACGTCGCTCCACTGGAAAGTGCCTAAAAATTTGAATATTGGCTTTGCGAACTTCCTTTGCTGTTTTTTTCAATAGCTATCTTGAATTCAGAGATAATAAGTAGCATACCGGGGAGAGCAAAGGCTGGATATTCCGAAAATGTGTTTAGTTTGGGTAACTCAGAAAATAGCCGGAGCTTCCTTTAACAACGAGCTTTGGTGAAAATAATTAACCTAGAAGTGCGACCACCGAGGATGAGATGATGGGAGACTCGCCGCCTCCCGCAGGGCCCGGAGGCTGTGTACGAGCTGATACGTCGTCAGGATGAGCAGCTTCGAGAGCTCGGCTCCAGCTGGAGCAGCTGCTCCAACGGCAGGCCAGGGACGACAAGGTGAGCCGATGCATTCAGCATCTCGTGTTCAGCAACCTCCTGCATGCTGAAGCATCCACAGTCCCGACGGCTGGCCGTCGGAAAGGTCATTGTAACCGTCATCATAAGACATCGACGATGAGGGCTTAAAATAAACTTTGTCATATTACCCTTGTATTCCATATTTTGAATTAGCATTTTCTCTCATGCGACCTCATTAAAGATGGTAGGCTTTTCCTCTAGAAGAGTGTTTTAGAGGCAAAAGTGACTTCTCAGGAAGGCGTGGATATCCCAGTCACCGTGGTTTGGTGGGACAGCTGGCACTTTCTTGTGCGCAATTAGTAAGAATAACCTAGCTTCCTGCATGTGGTCACTTGTTCTACTTTCTCGTGATGAATTTGTGCACTGGTATAGTCATTGAAAGGGCGAGAACGGCACGGCGTGTCTTCTAAATACCTCCAGCACGCGCTTGCTTTTCGCTTGGCATGTTCTGCCTTGCGCGTTCTGGGCTGACGAGGTGCCAAAGTGTCATCGAAGGTAGGAAGCTCGCACTGGAGGCCCTGCCATTCTCATTCTGGCAGTCTCTGTCTTTCATTGTTGTGTCGGCCATCTTGTTGCTGGGCGGCCGCAGTGCGTCTTTGACGCTCCCTGAAGTAACACACTGGTTACTGCAGTTATTTCCGTCTCCTGTCGGTTTCTCGATCAAGCCCGACTGCCGATCGGCTGTAGTGCTACATTCAGTTTTCATCCTAAAGGTGTGAGTTTGTTGAGGTCATGAATGTGTATATTACCTAACTTTTCCTCCGAAAATTGCAATTTTTTGGACAGTCCACAAATCAGGCTTTTATATTTTCGTAAGTAAAAAAACAATGCGGAATGTAAGTTCATCTGCTTTTTGCACAGGCGTTGCAATAATGTCAGAACACCAAGCTCTTATTGATTGATTGAAAAAAGGCATCTAAGCATTGAGGCGTACTCCACCATCCTTTCAATCAAAACCAATAAGAACTCAGTGCCGTTCTGATGTCACCATAGCCCCTGCACAAGAGGCAGACGACTTGCTCTCCGACATAGTTTTCTTTCTTTAACAACGTTTTCTGGCAAAACAAAACTGGGAAAAATGCATCGATAGTTTGAAATTGAAGGTCACAACAGGATAAAGTTTTTGAGGCTTCCTGGGGCTCCATGAGACCAAAAAATTTGAGAACCCATGTGTTATGGTATTCTCATCTGTAGCACAAAACGATTAGGGCTCCTCTAGTTATCCTCCTCTTCTTATCTCATACATGTACAGGTCGTGACGTGTGCACCGTCGAATTGCGGGTGTTGCAATAGAAAGCTGCCACAGTGGATGCGTGCACACTGATGTCGGCTCTGCTCCATGAAGGAAGTCAGACCCTCACTGGAAGCGCTCGGTCCTCTTCCCACTGCCTCGCAATGCCACAAATGAAGTCGAGAAACAAAGCATCTCTATTGATTGGAAATGTGCATACATTTTACGCTTGGTTATCCGGTACAGGGTTCATCTCAATTTGATCAGTAGAATATAGTATTCGTAGAAAAAATGCCGAAATGCTGTCGTATTTCAGCGTGGTCTGCAGCGAAGCACAGCAGAAAGGCAGCCCCGTTTTGTTTTGTTTTCGTCCAGACATACAGGATTTTCTTGGTTGTCGGTATCCATGTGAAAAGCTTCAACACCCCCCCCCCCACTGACTAGAATGAAGGGTGCTTTTTAACGAGGGTAAGATGTTATGGCTATGTTGAACAAGCACAAAGCAGTCTTAATTCAATAAAGCGAAAACTTGCTACCTTCTCTTTCAGTAGGTTGCCAGCATGTCGAAAGTACTGTTTTGTGAAATGAATCTTGCCTGTTTGTAAACTATACCATATTTTCCGGTCTATAAGTAGTACCTTTGTATAAGTCGCATCTCTATAGTTGTACGGTCGGCACAACGAAACCGCACTGAAAAGCCCACATACCGTGAAATCCCGAGAGATAGCCCACCTAACATTAAGAGAAAATCGGCTGAAAATATGGAGTGGGCTAACTCTCGGCGTACAATCAAGAAAAGTTAGAAGAAATTGCTATTTTTAGGTTGTGTCCCTTCCAAGCTTGTTATGGTGGTGAGGGGCAACGAAGCAAAGATGACTGTACTTCTCAGTCAGCAACGTTCGCTTATATCCCGCCATAGCTAACTAGCCGCATTTACGCCGAGGCCATCATTGATCCCAACACTACTATTACTAAAAGTGGGCTATCTTTCGGTGTTTAAAAAAATATAGCAAATAAAGCCAAAATTTGGGTTGGGCTATCTTTTGGGGTGGGGCATCTCTCGGGATCTTACGGTATGTTTATTACGATAGCGTTATATGCGCAGGCGAGAGCAAGTTTCAATATCTTGATCATTGAATGGAACGAGAAATATAACCCCTGTGTCAAATTTCCGCAATTAAGGTTCATATTTAAAGAAACAAAAATGCATGTAAGTCTCACTATTGTATAAAACGCATCGGCAAAAAGTTTGGAAAAAAAGTGCAACTTATGCACTGGAAAATATGGTAATCTGTTTAAAACCATGCTTTGGAAGTTAGTAGACCCAGATACATTATTTGTTTCACATAAGAATATGAATTTCGAGGCCATAAATGAAGTAACCGTACATTCACTCTATTGCTCCTCTGTGGCTGGGCCGCTTTGGAAGGCGAGACTTGCGGCTTCCCCGGCCATTCAGGCTGGGCGGGACGCATGGACCCAGACAAGCAGGCCAGGGGTGTGCTCCAGGGGAGCCAGACTGCACCATGCAACCAGCGTGCAACCTGGCGTGCAACCAGGCATGCAACCAGGCACGCAACCAGGCATGTAACCAGGCATGTAACCAGGCATGTGACAAGACATGCAATCAGACCTGCAACCAGACTTGCAACCAGGCCAGCCCTCGAGAGCCCTACACCCTTTTCTTTCCCGAGAAGCTCACACCAGGGGCTGGACGCCACAGGTCAGTCACATCAGTGTACCAAGATTCCCTGGTCTGGAGTATTTCTGTCATGTCGTGGGGAAAGTTTTCCCTAGGGCCAAACTGAGGCACCAGAGGCGCGCTGCCAACGTTGGGAGTCGGCCAATCAGGTCGCTCGGAAAACCTTATGGATGGACACTGGTTAGGCGGAGGAAGTCGCTGGATATGTTTACTTTCATGGAACCCCACAAACCTGCTGAAAAAGTGGGCGATTTGAACTGCCATCTATACTTCGGATCAAGGGGGTCGTGATATTTCGGAGTAAAGGGTGCTAGATCTGCTTTTAAAATGCATAAAAATGTTTCAAAATCTTTTTTACTTTTTATTTTTTTGTGGATCATTGTTGCTTCTGGCGACAACATTTACTAGGGCGATAACGACCGCAATACCGTAAAACATTTTGAACCTCATAAATTCCACAATTTTGCAGGGACCAGGCAACAGGCAAAAGTCCACTGCTTCCAGACAGGCCGACACCTGCCGCATCTCCGGCACTCCTCCAAGGCAGCGCCAAGGCAGCAAGGTGGGGAAGCCCCCTTTCTGCTCACCCTTCAGTCATTATTTATTCGTAAATAGCATTATTAACTATAAATAGTGTTAAGGATGCACAAAAACACAAAGATGGAACCAGCACAAACCCACAACTGGCATTTTAATGCACTTGCAAGAGAAGAGAAAGGTGAAAATAGTGATAATCAAAAGACAAAAAGGACAAGAGACACAAAGAAAAAATTAGGAATAGGAAACTTAGAAGCTAATGCAGTTTAAAAAGAAAGGCCATAAATGAAATTGCAGTAGGAAATGA